>PVIA01016388.1:0-19131 GCA_004024845.1 Tonatia bakeri | reverse complement strand
AAGGGCAGAAGAAGTGGATGGGGGAAGGAAGAGGAGGAGGAAGATGAGGAAGAAGAGGAGGAGGGTGAGGAAGTGGAGGAGCAGGGAGGAGAGAGGAGGAGGAAGTAGACGAGGGGGAAGGAAAAGGAGGAGGAAGAGGAAGAGGAGGAAGAGCAGGCTGAAGAGATCACATCCAGTTGAAGAGACGAGGAAACGCCTCCATAGAAGGCAGCTTGTGACGTGGCTTAGACATAAGCGTGGTTGTTCAGAAGTGGCCAGTGGAATGAAAGGCTTCAACCACAAGGCGCAAGTCGAGCCAAGGAAGCAAGCGAAGCCTGTGGCGCTCACTTCCCGTGAAAAAAGCGGCAACCCTGGCCCACGGCGGCCCACAGTGGGAGCCGGGCAACTGGACGGCGGCGCCCCGCGAGGCGGGCCAGCAGTAGCCTTGCGTCATCGCTGTCCCACTGAGCTCAGATACTCAGCAGCCCACGGGACGGGTCTATGGGATGCATCTGTCCATTTACGGCTCAGAGCCCTTGACCTTGTCGTCTCCTATGGTAGGTCATCTGACCTTGAACGTAGACTGGTAATGGAAAACATTATGTTGTCACAGGGACTGCGGTGTCGTAATCTACAGCAAGAGTTGTCACCCTGCAGGGGACAGTGTTTGGATCTTGGGGTCATGACCGGATTTAGGTGTTTGGTGGGACTGCTGCCCACTGTTTCGCTGCCGTCACTCTGGCTTGGCCTTGGTGCTGGCTCTCTCCTCACGTGCATTTGTCTTGAACACTCTTTCCTTCCTCACCCACTACGTTGTACTCACCCTTAAGGTCCCTGCAAAATATCACCTTCTGGTGAGACCTGCTCACAGTCCCCACCTCGGGTCACTCTCTCTGGATGTCCCTGCATCTTTTTTTTTTAACACTACAGCTCTATGCCCATTTATTTGTCTTTCAGGCTGGATTGCTATTCTGGGTGCCATCTGGTTGCTGATTTTAGCTGATATCCACGATTTTGAGATAATTCTGCACCGAGTGGAGTGGGCAACCCTTCTGTTCTTTGCTGCGCTCTTTGTTCTGATGGAGGTAAGACTTCAGAACTTATGCAGAATGATCTTTGACCTAGTTTTTATATTATATTCAGTGAATGAGCAAAGTCGGTCTTTCACTATGTGGAAAATGATGTAGGTTGTAATTAGACTATTTTTTAAAAAGATCGTATTTATTTACTTTTAGAGAAAGGGAAGGAAGGGATAAAAAGAGGGAGGGAAACATCAGTGTGTGGTTGCCTCTCATGCTCCCCCTACTGGTGACCTGGCCCACAACCCAGGCATGTACCCTGACTGGGAATCGAACTGGTGACCCTTTGGTTTGCAGGCTGGCAACCAATCTACTGAGTCACACCGGCCAGGGCTAATTAGGCTATTTTAAGTTAACCCCATTTTTTTTTAATCTCAGCCACCTGAATATTTCTGATAAAAGTGGCTAAATTGCCAGTGGGTTCCCTCCCCCCACCCTTGAATTATCTTTGGGGTTTGTCAAATTGTTCTCAATTCATTTCCCATAAAGTAGAATTTGCTCTAAGTGGGGTTTGGGGCCAAATGACTTCTTGCAGCTAGTTTACGGGGTAACACCTCTGTCATCAATTGCATTTTGTGTAACATTTATTACATATTCTATATCATTTCGGAACAGGCTGCCTTAGAGAAAAGAGTAAATAACATGTATTGTTCCAGTTGTAGTTGCCACAAAATCATTCCCAAAGCGTCTCAATCTTGAGACTTGATTTATAAACCTGTGCCCTCCTCAGATGCACAGATTTAGTGACGTCCAAGTTCCCTCACGTTTTCCAAATGTCTCACGTTGGTCCCCTGAACTTGCAGAAGACAAACCCACTTGTTTGTAATCCTCTCCTGGTGAAAACCTTCTGGCTCATCCTTTCTCACTGTTTGTAAGTCAGGTCCTGTGACTGTGAGACGTTTGTGACTTCGCCCATGACGGGCAGTGTCGATGTAGCCACACGACTCCCGTGGGCCTGCCCCATCTCCCAGGAAGCTGCAAGTTATACTCCACGTCCTCTGTTCGCTCCTCAGAAATGTCACCTTTTCTCTTCCAAGTGTCCTGTTCACACCGAGCACATCGATTATGGAGGGGAGTGTCCTGGTTACTGGTTTCGTGACTTTGGAAGTCTCCACCAAAATGACACGTTTGCTCCAACTGTCCATTGCTATTTCATTGGGGTTTTGGCATATTTTTCTCAACTTTATACCTTGTGTTGACTGGGTAGAAAGTGGAATATTTATTTACTTATTTAAAAAAGGGGAGGGGAGAGAAAAAGAGAGGGAGAGAAACATCAACGTGAGAGGGAAACATTAATTGTTTGCTCCCTGTATGCACCTTGACCAGGGATCGAACTTGCAACCCGGGCACGTGCCCTGACAGGGAACCGAACCGGCGACCTTTCACTCTGCAGGATAACGCCCAACCCACTGAGCCGCACTGGTCGGGGCTGTATTCAGTTTTGTTTTTTTTTTGACTGTAGAAATGTACTATATGGTAAAAGTAATGTTAAATTTAAATGAAACAATAACTACTACACATTAGTCACATCCCAGCAGTCCTGTGCTGACATTGAATTTTTTTTGTTTTTATTGGTTTTTCTCCATATGTTTTTGTTTGTGCTTCTAATTTCTTTTAACGCTTAGAGCATTTCTTGGAAGTGGATTTCTTTTTCAGAAAGCAACCAGCAATTATTTTCACAATATTTATGACCCATTTGTGTTTTTCCTGTTCCCAACAAAGATTTTCCGTGCATAACCTTGCTTTCCTAGAATAACTCACAGTTAACAGTGTTTTGACCTGCTTTTGGATGTACTGGTCTTTTAAGCTGCAGATGAGTGAATGGAGAATTGCGAGGCAATCAATTTGGCATTGATTTTTGTGAGCACAGGGAACCTGAGATCCGGGGAATGTCAGCTGCTTTTAGCTTTGCTTCATATTGCTCTGTAGTTCTCACAAGGTTCTCAGAGCTCTTTTTGCATAATTATGTTTCTGAGTTGCATGTTTCCCTCCATCTCATGTTTTCTTATTTATTTATTTATTTTTAGAGAGAGGGGAAGGGAGGGAGAAAGAGAGGGCTAGAAACATCCATGTGTGGTTGCCTCTCACGCGCCCCCTACTGGGGATCTGGCCCACAACCCAGGCATGTGCCCTGACTGGGAATCGAACTGGTGACTCTTTGCTTCGCAGGCCAGCACTCAGTCCACTGAGCCACACCAACCAGGGGTCATGTTTTCTTACAAAATATTTTTTCTACAGAGAGACCATTACAGACTGTTTCTTGAAAGTGCTGTGGGACTTACCCACTGTTTGGGTACCACTAGGAAGCTCTCTCAGGCACGGAAGTGCCCACCAGTACACTTCTTAAGAGCATTTGATGAGCCCTGACCTGCATGGCTCAGTTGGTTGAGCATCGTCCCGCAGAGCAAAAGGTCACTGGTTCAATTCTCAGTCAGGGTTAAGATTCTGTTCCAGGTGGGGTGTGCATGGCAGCCAATCAGTGTTTTTCTCCCTCTCTTTCTCCTTCCCTGTCTTTCTAAAAATGAATAAATAAAATCTTTAAAAAAGAGATAATTTGATGAGTTCCCACTTTCCACTTTTTAAATTTATTCCTTTTCCTCTTTTATCCAGTATTGCGTTCAAAGTACCAGTCGTTAGGAGACACTTGAAGGTCTGGCTAAGCAGCAGAGATTTCAGTTGATTCTGCGATTGTTTTTCTTATTTGGATGCTGCAGTAAGCAAATACTATTCCTTTCCTTCCGGTCTTCCTTTCCCGCCCTGGTTGCTGTGATCTTCCTTCCTTCATTTCATTCTCTTGGTTGTTTTGATGTCTTTCCTCATTTTCATTTGTCTCCGCTCCCTTGGGTACCTCATGATTTCCCCCTCATTTCTGAGAAATCTTTGGACTTTTAAACGTGTTGTTCCGAAGTGCAGTCGACTCTTCATTCCGCCCCGTTGTTTGTCTGTGGGTGGTTTCTGACGGTGGATGATTGTATTTCCAAACGCCTGCTGGGGCGTGTCTAATTCACTTTGCAGCGTGGACTTGAAGTTGTCTTCTGCTTCGTGGACAGTTCCGGAAGGGAGTTTTCCTCCGTCAGTACGTGTTCACTGTCAAATCCTTACGTCGTCTTGTTAGCTGTGTACACACGACTTCATTTTTCTCTTGTAAATTTACCGCTATTGGGGTTGCCTGTTTATTTCGTGTCTGTTTTTTTTTTTAAACAATTCCTATTGCGTGGCACCCTCTTCCATCCGCGGTGCAAGACAGAAAGTGTGGGTGCTTTGGAGTTGATCCCCCTGTGACCACTTGGTAGCCAAAAAGCAGAGTGGCTCTTGCTCTGGACCTAACCCTCTAGGGGCCCTGCTCTGTCCTCACTCGGGTTGGTCTCGGTAAAGCCTCGTGGGGAAGCGGGAACACAGGCCAGGCCTTGGCGCGGGATTCTTTTCCAATGTTACAGACGCTTTGCTGGTTGGGTGTCCTCTGTGTCCAGTTATGTGGGCGGCCTGGTTTTGTGTAGTTCGTTTTCCCTTCTTGTGTCTTCCCCGACCCTTTGGGGAGGGAATTTGGAAGTCAGGCCGTTCTATCAGTGCGTGTGTCTCCAGCTACTCCTAGAAGGGAACCAGTGTCCCTCAATCTCACGCGGAGCCGGGCGCGCAGAGGCCTGAGCGGTGTTGCAGTGTCACGCCTTCAGCGCGGGGCAGTGGTGGCTGCGGGCGGGCGTCCCAGCGCCTCGAGGTCCGAGGCCCGGCGTCTCCCTGTGACTTTGCAACTCCATTTACTCTCGTGTTTTTGGGGATGGGCCCTTGGCAGCAGAAGGGACTAGACACTAGCATGTCCTGCGCTCAGATGACCAGGGAGGCAGTTTCCCGCCAGGTCTCTGCCCATCCCGAGCTGGCGTGCCGGCCTGCGGGCCGGGCAGGGTGCACAGCTTGTGCACTCCGTCGCGCTCCCACAGCGGACCCCGCAGCGCAGGGCCTTGAGGTCTCCCTGGGTCTGGGTCGCGGTGAATCCGCGCCCAGCACCCCGCGGTCCCTCGTCTTTTAAGGGCAGCTGGAGTGTCTCCTCTGGAAAGGCTGGTTCCCCAAGGTGTTGCGCCCACGATGGCAAGGGCCCCATCCGGGATGCTCCCCAAAGAACTCCCTGCCCGGAGCGTAGGGCCTCTGCCTGGCTGGCTCAGGATCCGAGGAATGGAAGGGGCGACCCGGGTCCTGCCCGGCGTCCGCCATTCGGGGTCCTCGGGAGGAGCGTGTCTCCACGGAGGCGCCGCGTCTGCAGGAAATCAGACGGAGCTGGGACTTGGACTCGCGCCAAAGAGGAATAAAGGGCGAGACAGAGTTTAAACCTCTCCAAGGGCGTCAAGGTGAACGGAGCGTTCTCCCGCCGTGGAGCCGGCGCCCGAAGTGTAAGGACACCTGTCTTTATCAACGTCCCTTCCTCGGAGCGCGGACACTGGTTTCTTGCACAAGGTTGCATTTCCGTGCCGCATGTTATTCCGAGGGGACGACAGGAGGCGTGGTTCCCAGACCCCGTGGGATAAAATGTTAACTTTCCTCTGGAACGAAAAGACACCTTCTTATGTATCAAAAGTGTTCTGCGAATACTAAAAATCAATTGCTGAGCGTGAGAAAGTGGGCCACGGCAATAACGCACGTGCCAACAGTTCCCCTCGCCCCGCGCTCCCGAGTTTTCTATCAGCACGGGGCTTCCGTGCCTATGGACCGTCCCAAAGGACTTAAGTCAGGCCCTGCGCCCCTGCTGGGTTGCAGGGGCAGGTGGGGGTGGGGCGGGGGTGGACACGGTCGGGGCGGCCCTCGGGGCACAGGGATTTCCCAGGGGTTCTTTTTCTGTAATAGAGGATCATTCTAGCGAGTGGGCGGGGGCTGGAAATTACTTAAATCCTCCTTCCCTCTTCCAGTGGGCACGTTCCGAGCTCTTTTACACTCAGGTTTGGAGCGTAACCGGGGCTGTGCCGAGGTGTGTGTGGGGGGATCCCTGTAGTGTTTAACCAAGAAGCGAGAGCCCGGCTCAGGGCCCGGGAAGCGAGCCGTGGGCGGCGCATGTCATTGCCCTGGGTGTTCAGTGCCCAGGGCGGCCTCCGTGTGGTCCTCTGGACCCGCGGTGACACACGGGGCGATTGCCGAAGGCCGGGATTCACGGGAAAGTCTGCTTTGCGGTTACCACCACAGCCGCCTTGGGGCGGGCGGTGCTGCGGGCCTTCCTGCACCGACCCGCTTCACGCCCGCAGCAGCCACCAGAGGGCGCCAGACGCTCACGCAGGCTCTCGGGCCGGCGCTGCTTTGTCTTCCCTTCTTCCTGTCTGGTGTTGAGAAGCCACCAGGCTGTCCTTGTCACAGGGCCTCACTGCTGGGGGTGGAGGTTGCCACTTCTGCAGGCCACCAGCGGGTGACCAGGTGCCCGGGCCAGGGCTGGCCACGGGATGTTCAGCCCACTTGGGGAGAAGGGAGAGCAGGTCCGCCCAGGAACCCACGTGGGGAGCTGGCCACCCAGCTCCCAAATCAAGGTCTGACCCTGGCCGGGGAGGGCTTTCTCTTTCCCCTCTGCCACCGATGGTGGTCATCCGCTACTGCACGGCCCTTCCCGGGTTCAGGGCCTCAGGCTCCACTGGATGCTGGAGGGGTGTTGTGCCCGGCCACCGCGTCTCTGGGACCGTCCCCATCCAGGCTGCCGTCTTTGCTACAGCTGGAAAAAGAGACATTCTGCCATATTTGCAAGTGGCCACTGGCGCAGCTCCTGCTGCGTTCTGGGAGGAAGAAGGAAGGAAGCTGGATGAAACAGGCAGGGTGGATTGCTGATGGCGTTAGAAAACTGGACCCCAGTGAAATACAGTCTCAAGAGGCAGCAGTGACTCATTGTCCCTGCTTGGAGACCCAGCTGGTGACAACTGGCAGAGATTTGTGGGAAGTGCCGTGGATGCTGCCCGCAGGAACATGTGGGTTGCGGGGTCACAGGGTGCTGTCGGGATGGGGGCACGTCCCTACCCTCAGGACTTGAGCTCTGCTTGGCTGGATTTCCAGCCTGGCTCGTCCCAAGACCGTGTGGAGAAGCCCAGTCCAATTGGGTTAACATCCCAGGCTTATTCTTCCCGCCTCTCAGGACCTGCCCGGGTCTCCAAATGGCCGGACCCATGAAACCGGAAGATGGGAGAGCTGGATGGGTGAGGGCAGGAAGCCCAGCTCCCAGGGAGAGTCCGAGGGCCAGCGAGGGGCCCAGCGCGGGCTCCGCCAGCCCGGTCCTCCCCTTGTGCCTGTTAGGGTCTGTTTTCATCCTTGTCCCCAGTGAAGTCACTCGTCCCCAGCGTGAGTCGCACAGTATTCATCAGCTTCTGTGCAGCATGGGGTGGTGTGGATTCGGCTGCCCCTGAAACCGAGGCGTTAGCTGTTTTGCACACGGCGATGGAGACTGGGGGGCCAGGGTGGGGAAGGAGCAATGGAGTGTGCCACGCACAGCTTCTGAGCTCAGCTCCCACAGCTGCTTCCTTTTCTAACACTGTCCTCTCCTCGCTCTGCTCTGATTGGGTGTCTTCAGCTACTTCGCCTTTCAAACCACTGATTCAGTCCTGTATCATCTACCCTACAGTGGCTATCTCCTTCATTTCAGTTACTGTATTTTTCATTTATGTCTGGTTCTAGTTTATGCTTTTCTATCTTCTTGTTGAAGTTCTCACTGAGATCACTGAGCATCTTTCTTTCTTTTATTAAGGATATTATTTATTTTTAGAGAGGGGAAGAGAAGGAGAGAGAAGGAGAGAAACATCAATGTGTGGTTGCCTCTCTCACGCCCCCTACTGGGGACCTGCTCTGCAACCCAGGCATGTGCCCTAGGCTGGGAATCAAACTGGTGACCCTTTGGTTTGCAGGCCAGCGCTCAATCCACTGAGTCACACCAGCCAGGGCTTCACTGAGCATCTTTCAAACCAGTGTTTTGAACTCTGCATCTGGTAGATTTTTTCCATTTTGTTTCATTCTTTTTCTGGAGTTTTGTTCTGTTCTCTCAGCTGGGACATGTTTCTTTCTCTCCCCGTTTTGGCAGCCTCCCGTGTTGGTTTTTAGGTATTAGTTAGAGCAGGCTTGGTAGAGAGTGGCCTTACGTAGCGGGTGTCCTGTGGGGCCCAGCGGTGCAGTCTCCCTGGGCTCCTGAGCGGGGTGCTCCGGGGGTGTCCCTGGTGTGGGTGTGTGCGCCCTCCTGCTGTAGCGGAGCCCTGATTGTTGTTGGCACTGACGTGGGAGAGACTGACTCTCAGGCCGACTGGCTTTGAGGACTGTCTCTAACTACAGCGGACACACCGTTGTGTAGGGGCCAACTCCACAGAGCGGGGATTTGCTTTATGGGGACTCCACTGCGTGCTGAGGCTGCCCTTTGGGTGTGTCGTTTGTGGAGGTGGGTGGGCGGAGCTCTGTGCTCTGAAGGTAGCCACCAGGTGTATCAGTTCTGGGGTCTCCTGGGAGGTGGAGGTCAAGGTCAGCCACTGCCTGTACCCTGTGCCCGGCCATTTGGTGTGAGCTGCTACAAAGTAATCTGTGTATGGTTGTCACCCGTGCTGGGCTTCGAGGTGTCTGGGAGTGGCCGAGCTGTGAACTGACCAGTGGTGGATGGCCACTAGTGCTGGGCCTGGGGCTGCTTAGCAAAAGGTACAGAGTGTGCCAAGGCTGGATGCTGCTTGCTTGGGGGTTGTGAAGCTTTGAGAGATTTTAGAGAAGTCCCCAGCATGGGCCAAGGAAGCTGTTTGTGTGTATCAGCCACTGAAAGAGGTTCTCACCTGTGCGAGAGGTGGGTGGGGTGGGTCTCAGGGAATCACCAGGATGGGGTGTGTTTGATGGAGGCTTAGATTTGGTGGCCACCTGCACCTGGGGGCTTGGTGGGGGCGGGCACAGCAAAGGAACAATGGCCTCTGCCAGCACTTATGTTTGGGAGAAAGCTGCCCCTCTAGCTCTCACCCTGAAGCCAGACAGCACAGTTCCTCCCTGTATGTCCCTGGTGCCTTTCGACGCTGGAGCTCGGAGCAAGTGAGTTCACGTTAGTCTGTGTGCTGGCCCTTTAAGAGGACACCTGTGACCCCAGAAGGCTCTGTCTCACTCAGCCATGAAGTTATGTGATTTCTATTCCTGGCACTGGAACCCTGGGTTAGGGAGCTGCTTTGGGGCTGGGACCATTTCTTTCTTGGGGGGAATCTCTGCAGCTGAGCTATCCCTCCTGATTGGGAACCTCCACACGTAGGTGTGGGGCCAGCTTGTTCAGAGTCTCTGCCCCTCCTCCTGTCTCTACGTGGCTTCTTTCTATCTTTACTTATAGGGCTTCTGTTCATCCAGACTTCAGGTGGTTCTCCAGGTGGATTGTTCCATAATTTAGTTGATCTTCTGACGCGGTCATGGGAGGCTGTGAGTATGGTGTATACCTACTCTGCCATCTTTACCGGAAGTCCTCAGTGTAGTGTATTGTTCCATTTTCTTTGTACCTGTTGACCCAGTGTTTAGAAGTAGTAATATTATTATTCCCTTAGTTAGTCACTTGAATATGAAAAAGCACACATTTAAATCCATCTTTATCTATAACTCTAAGAATAGAACACATGTTGTTGGCTGTTTAGAGTTCCTAGAAGCAAGGAGTAGATTTAGTGACTTCCCAGGTGGGATTTTGGTTGGAGAACCTCGAATGAGACACTGCGTCCACTTTGCCCGACGACATTGAAAAGTTCGCCCTTGGATCTTCTTGGGAAAACGTTGAACTGCAGATGGCGTCTGTGTGCTGCGAACACCGTGCATTCCCTCAGAGCCTTTGGCCAGAACAGTGGCTCGGGGGGGTTTGAAGGCAGCGTGGCATTGACTTCACTCCTGGAACGGAATGCACAGCCTCAGCCAAGGCTTCCAGACCATGAAGGGCCCAGCTGCCCTGCCTCACACCTTGGTTTGCACCACCCGCCTTTGCTCACTGAGCCCGGCCCTGGGGGCCACCTGCTGATGGGTGTGGGTTCGACATGTTCCCTCCACCTGGGGCTCCTGCTGAGCATGCTGGTAGCTGGCACAACCCTGCTGGGGTCTGCTTAGGTGTCCGCTTGGAGGCGCCCTGTGGCCCAGTGCAGAGAGCCTTCCTGTCACTTGGCTTGCTCTTTCCTCTGCTTTCCCTCTCTTGCAACAGATGTGTCTGTTTTGTGTTACAATAAAGCTGTGACTATATTCTGTGTGTGACTGTGTGTATGTGTGTGTTACCCATGCCTGTAAGTTGTGTTTCTGTGTGTCTCCCATCACCAGATCATAAAGCCCCAGGAATCAGCAAATGTGTCCTCCGTAGTCACTGTTGGATTCCCAGTGTGCCTAACAGTGCCTGCACATAGTAGGTGCTCAACAGACATGGGTCAGACCAATAAAATAATATGGGCCCTGGCCGGGTGGCTCGGTGGGTTGGAGTGTTGTCTCGTACCCTGAAAGGTTACAGGGTCGATCCTGCTCCGGGTTTTTGTGGAGGCAACTGATCGATGTTTCCCCCTCTCTCTCTTTCTCCCTCTCTCTCTCCCCGCCCCTTCCTCTCTCTCTAAAATCAGTAACCCTATCCTTGGTGAGGATTAAAAAAATGAGTGAGACTGAGCTGCATAAACTATTGGTTCACCAGGACTTCACGTTTATAAAATACTTATGCTGGTAAATCACATCGTGTGCCCAGGGGTCCAGCAGTCATCACGACCGTCACAGCTACAGAGTGGCTCTCAGAAGGACCCCTTGAGAAAGGCTCCTTGTGAGACTGTTGTTATCAGAATCTTCAAGGGAAAAGAAAGCAAAATTGAATAATTTTGCTTCCGAAAGCTTTAGTAATTTCTTGTTTCCTAAACAACGGGTTTCCTAGGCAAATACACTTCTGCTGCAGCTCTTCCCCCCCTTGGGTGTCCAGGAGGTTTGGAAAGGTTTCCCGTGTGACAGGATTTCTCTGGGTCTCTGCCAGAGGGACGTCTTTAGCTGTGCCCGGGCCTCTGTCACCAAAGGTGATCACAGTGCTAATAACAGGATAAGGGCTCTAATTTGTAGGCTGCACATAATAATTTCATGTTCATGGGTAATCACTCATGCCAAATTCCAAACAGGCTTCATGGAAGCTGTCCAAATCCTTCTTGGCCATCCACCATTTTCTTTTCTCAAAAATATTTTATTTATCTCTTTAGAGAGGGGGAAGGGAGAGAAACATCAATGTGTGAGAGAAAAATCAATTGGTTGCCTCTCACACATTCCCAACTGGGGATCAAACCCATAGCCTTAGGCGTGTACCCTGACCGGGAATCGAACCAGCGACCCTTCATCCTGTGGGATGACACCCAACCTACTGAGCTACACTGGTCACCATTTTCTTGCATAAGTTGCTATGTGGTATATAAGTTACCTTTATGCGTAAGACCTATGGCTGATAACATAAAAGTAACATATCTCGCATTCTCCACTGTCTTGGGAAATGCCATGGTCACCTGAGCAATGACCTGACATGAACACGAGGGAGAAAGGCCCATTCCCTGGGAACGTCCTTCTGAGATGCGCCGGCAGAGTGCCCAGTGGCCTCTGCCGGCTCTGCCCCAGAGTGACTCCCACGTGTTTGCTTCACGACTTTTAGAACAGCAGTGGCTTGTTCTTCTTGCCTTGAAAAAGGAAACAGCATGGCCACAATGGCAAACACTCCACAAAAATAAATGTTGTTTCGTGAGTTTGGTGTTTTATAATTACTGAAGTCACTTTTATGTTTCTCCTTTATGGAATACAAAAAGAGAATTTGTTTTATTTATTTATTTATATTTTTAAGAAGAAAGGAGAGAGAGAAACATCCATGTGTGGTTGCCTCTCACTCGCCCCCTACTGGGGACCTGGCCTGCAACCCTGGCATGTGCCCTGACTGGGAATTGAACCGACGACCCTTTGGTTTGCAGGCTGGTGCTCAACCATTGAGCCATACCAGCCCGGACAGAATTCATTTTTAAATGATAGATGCCTTTACTGGTTTATTTTTCAATTACAGTTGACATTCAGTATTATTTTGTATTAATTTCAGGGGTCCAGCATGGTGATCAGGCCATTGTATATATTGCAAAGGGGTCATCCCCCTGATATCCCAATTACCCATCTGACACCAAACACAGTTGTCCCAATAGTATTGGCTGTATTCCCTGCACTGTACTTTACACTCCGGGACTATTCTGTGACTTCCGGTTTGTACTTCTTAATCCCTCCCCTTTTACCCCAACCCCCGCACCTGCTCCCATCTGCAAACCATCAGCCTGTCCTGTCTCTATGAATCTGTTTTAATTTTGTCTGTTCATTTACTTGGCTCTTTAGATTCCACATATGAGTGATATCATATGGTGTTTGTCTTTCTTTCTCTGATGTCACTTAGCATAACACCCTCTTGGTCCATCCATGCTGTCGAAAATGGCAAGATTTCATTCTTTTTAATGGCTGAGTAATATTCCATTGTATAAACACACCATTTCTTCTTTACCCACTGGTCTATCACAGATACTTGGGCTGTTCCATATCTTGGCTATTGTAAATGACACTGCAGTAAACAAGGGGTGCTTATATTCTTTCAAATTAGTGCTTTGGGTTCCTTCGAATGTATTCCCAGAAGTGGGATTACTGGGTCATAAGGCAGATCCATTCTTAATTTTTTGAGGTATCTCCATCCTGCTTTCCTCAGTGGCTGCCCCAGTCTGCATTGCCACCAACAGTGCACTAGGGTCCCCCTTTCTCCACATCCTCCCCAGTACTTGCTGTTTGTGGATTTATTGATGGTGGCCATTCTGACTGGTGTGAGGTCATATCTCAGTGTGGTTTTAGTTTGCATCTTTCTGATGATGAGTGACATTGAGCCTTTTATCATATATCTGTTGCCTGTTTGTGTCTTTGGTGAAGTGTCTAAATGGCAGATGGCCTCCCAATAGCCTCAGATTCCAGAGTCTGGGACCAGCATTAGGACGAGGGTGGTCACCAAGCTCTGCCATGGGCATGTGGGTGTGAGGGTCACCTCGGTGCTGCTCTGCCCTGTCACCAAGCCTTCTGGGGGTGGCGCTACCTTGCAGACAAGACTGTCAGTGCAGTCCCTGGGAAGACATGCATTCTGGGGAGAGTGGACGCATAGACATTTTTATTTTTAAATGTTTGTTGTAAAAATGACTCGTAACAAGCTCCTTATCAGTTGTTTTTAACCCTCACCCAAGGATACATTTATTGATTTTAGAGGGAGAGGAAAGGGTTGGAGAGAGAGAGAAAGAGAGAGAGAGAGAGAAACATCGATCGGCTGTCTCCCGTACACGCCTCGACCAGGGATCGAACCTGCAACCTCCTGGTGTACGGGACAATGTTCCAACCAACTGAGTCACCTGGTCAGAGCCATTTTTATTTTTAAATGCATGTAGCAAAAAAGGAAAAAGACCACAACCAGTTCTTTGTTAGTTTTGGTAGACCTTTTGTAACCTCTTGATAGCTCTGACAGTCTTCCAAAATAACTGTAATTCAAGTTCAATGGAAATCATTCTAATTGTGATGTATTCCAATGTTTGTGAAAATAGTTGAGTGTGTCAGCTGTGAGGTGTGTAAGAGCTCTCACTCTGTTTTAGAGGTTCTAAAAATCCCAGTGTTTTGCTCAGGTCAGATTTTTTTTAAAAATTTAATTTTTTTTATTTTTAGAGAGGGAAGGGAGGAAGAAAGAGAGGGAGAGAAGCATCCATGTGTGGTTGCCTCTCACACGCCCCCTACTGGGGACCTGGTCCGCAATCCAGGCATTTGCCCTGACTGGGAATTGAACCGGCAACCCTTTGGTTCACAGCCTGGCACTCAATCCACTGAGCCACACCAGCCAGGGCTGCTGAGGTCAGATTTTGACGGAGACAGTTTCAAAATAAGATAGGATATGATGAAAAAGGAAAAATCAGCCAGGAAAAGTAGAGCCAAGGGCATCTGATCGAAGGAACACTTGGACTTCCGACTTGGCCTTTGGAATGCGGATGCCTTGTGCAGCCACCGGTCACAGGGGCAATTTTACGTGTTTCTGCTCTGTTGTGACAGGGGTCAGGCTGACGTGCATTTTTCCATCTTCATCCAGAATTTGTGACCTGTGCTGGCCTCTCCTACCCAGTGAAGAGCTCCAAGGGCACATGAAGCCTTCTCGGTGCCCTGCCCAATCCCTGCTGGTGATTATGGGTGCAGAGGTCAGCTTGGGGGGACTTGGCACCGGAAAAGTGGCTTGTTTAATCTTTTCAAAACTACAAGTTAGCTGAAGAGGGCAATTTAAAAAAGTTGAAGATTTTACTTATTTATTTTTCGAGAAGTTAAGGGAGGGATAAAGAGGGAGAGAAACAGCAAGGTGTGATTGCCTCTTGTGTGCCCTCTACTGGGGACCTGGCCCGCAACCCAGGCGTGTGCCCTGACTGGGAACCCAACCAGCGACCCTTTGGCTTGCAGGCCGGCACTCAGTCCACTGAGCCATACCAGCCAGGGCCAAAGAGGGCAATTTTACCGGCTCTCATAATAAGAAAGAAGGTTGAGCTTCCATTTTTCCAGCGTGGGGGACTGTGAACCTATGAAAATCCGATCCTCCCTGTGATTACAACTGAAACGCCAGACAAAATACAAAAATCAACTATCCCTAGATTCTGAAAAATAAACGAAACCAGGAGGATTGTGGAGGGGCATTAATACCCAGGGAAGGGACCCCTCAGGGGCTATGTCCCTGTTTCTCTCTCCCGGTTGTCCCCTCAGGGCTGGCTTCAGTGGCACGGTGGCGTGCTGACGGAGGTGGCTAATTCCCACCCAGGGCCCCTGCCTTCCCATCCAGAGGAGCCAAGATGAGCAGCAGCTGTGAGCCAGACAGTTGGGGGGACCTCAGAAGAGAGTCAGAGGGGCCCCACCCCCTTTCTGGGCAGGAATTTGCACAAGCACCAGCCTAATTTCTGAACAGCTTTCATGTGGGGTGGACCTGCACCCGCCTCGGCAAGGCCCACAGGCCTGTCTGAGATACAAGCCGTCCACGCACGCCTCTGACCACCTCCCGGATGAGGTGGGCGCTGGACAGGCCCAGACAGAGCAAGGCTTAGCCAAGGCGGCAGGAGCCGGAGCCTCTGCATAAATCTCGGACGGTGGCCCCAGGCCCGTGGGAGGCAGCCTCATACTCTCCTAGGATGTGTGAGCTGGAGCAACGGCGGCTGTGGTCTCAGCCCTACTTTTAAACCAAATCAAACAAAAAAGAAATCAATGTTCCCCAGAAGATTCTAACAGGACCCGGAATCTGCATATCTCACTATGGACAATATCTAGGGGACAGTCCTGAAAGACTCAGTCTCCAGAGAGTGAGGGGCACGTAGTCGATTCTCAAGAGAAAAAGGCAATCAAGAGATCGCAACCCCGGAATGACCTGGATGTGGAAAGTAGCTATTGCAACTATGCTCAGTGAGGCAAAGAGAACACACTCGAAATAAATGAAAACACAGGACTTCCTAGGAAAGAAGCAGGAATTACCAAACAGAACCAGATGCAAAGGTCAGAAACTAGAAATATAATACTTCAAATATCTCTAAAAATCCTGGCCAGGTCCTGGCCGGGTGGCCGTGAGTTGGGGTGTCATCCTGCCCACCAAAAAGCTGTGGGTTCAATCCCCGGTTTGGGCATGTAGGAAAGGCGACTGGCTGATGTTTCTCTCTCTGTCTCTTTAAAAATCAATAAATTAAAAACTGAACAAGAACAGAGGAAGAGCAACGGAAGTGGTAACTAGTTAGGCGAATGTATAAAAAACCCTTTTCCTCCCCTAAGTTCTTTATCGACCGTTGAAAGCATCAGATATAATATTGTCTCGTGAGTGTTGCAATGCCCCTAGGTGACACGCATATGAGAGGGAGAGGACTTGCATCCTTTTGAGGCTTCTCTGTTTTACTTGATGCAATAAGATGCTGACTTTGAGCAGAAAAGCCACTTATGTATTTTGTAATCCCTGGAGTAAGTACTAAAAATACAATGAAAATATTTGGGTAAAAAGTTAAGGGATAAAAACAACATAACATTAAAGTAACCCCAAAGCAAGCAGGAAAATGGGCACAGAGATGAATAAAAACAGAGGAAATTAGCCAATAATATACACATTTGCAGAACTCGGCAATATCAACAATTATGCTAAAGGCAACCTTCCAATTCAAAGACACTGAGGGGGCGGATGTAAGTGCCGGACTAACATGTGTTGCCCACAGGAGAAGCAATTTTAATATAAAGATATGTTTAGGTTGAACAAGAGGGAATGGACCAATATAGTTTGCCAACAGTCTGCACAGAGGCTGAAGTGGCATCAAGTAGACAGATCGTGTTATTAGAGGTAATGAGCGCCATTTAATAATGACAAAGGGGCAGCTTATCGGGAAGACAGAACGATGATAAATTTGCCTAATAAAGCCTCAGAAAGCAATTGATTCGCAAAATTAAAACAGAGTGGACGACTCCGCAGCCACAGAAGGTTGTGTCTTTTCTCAGAACTTGGTAGACCAGCTGAATGGAAGGGCATGAACACCCAGTAGACATGCACAGCAGTGTCAATGATTTAGACGTCAGCGATGTTTGCAGAACGTGCCACCCGACCCCTCACTGTGCACGTGTGAATCCTCCAAGGCGATGTCATTACCGGTAAGGGTTGTGGGCTCTGAACACAGCAAATTTAAACCAGGACCCAGGAACAATTAGGTCACTCGGAAAAGTCCGTGTCTTAAAATTCAGCAGCAGGATTCTAATGAAGTCACGCACCTGGGATGAGAAAGTATTGTAAAATAAATGTTGGCGAAATAAAACGCTAAAAGTGTTGGATGCAGCTGAAGGCTGAAAGGGGAAACTTACTGATTAAATACTTAGAAAAGAAGAAAGACCTACAAAGATCAAAAGAATTGACAAACCTCTAGCTGCTGAAGAACACAGACCTGCCAAATCAGCAGTGAGAAGGGGTTATTAGCGCAGACCCTACAGGCATGAACGGAACAGCAAGAACACCGTTAATAACTTCATGCAAACCTATTCAACAACCTGTGTAAAATGGACTGTTTTCTTGAAAAGCATAACTTACCAAAACTGACTCAAGGAGAAATAGAAAAATCTGAACAGAATTATACCAAGTAAAGAAATTGAATTAATAAAAAATCTTCCCACAGGAAAACTGCAGGTGACTTCAGTGGGGTGTGAGTGTGTGTGTGTGTGTGTGTGTGTGTGTGTGTGTTTGAGAGAGGGGAAGGGAGGGAGAAAGAGGGAGAGAAATATCAATGTATGGTTGCCTCTCACATGGCCCTCATGGGGGACCTGGCCCACAACCCAGGCATGTGCCCCGACTGGGAATCAAACCAGAGACCCTTTGGTTCCCAGTGCGTGCTCAATCCACTGAGCTACACCAGCCAGATGACTTCAGTGTTGCATCTCGCAAACATTCAGTAAAAAGCAATACCAGTTCTGTACAAATGCTTTCAGAAAATAACAGAGAGGGAGCACTCCCCAACTCATTTTCCGAGGCCAGTGTTACTCTCATTCTAAAGACAGAGGCATTATGGGAAAATTGCAGACCAACATTTCTCATGAACAGAGACCTGGAATCTTTAACAAAATATCAAATCTAACTCGACAATGTCTAATCCAATGCAAAAGGATCACATCTCATAACCAGGAAGGGTTTATTCCAGGAACACAGGGTGGATTGAACATTCAAAAATCAACACAATGTTCCTTATTAACAGAATTCAGGAGACAACCTCTACATTCATTCTAACAGATATGTAAAAAGCATTTGACAGCATTCAGATTCATCATAAAAATTCTCAGAGCCCTGGCTGGTGTAGCTCAGTGGATTGAGCATGGGCCTGTGAACCAAAGGGTTGCCGGTTCGATTCCCAGTCAGGGCACAAGCCTGGGGTGTGGGCCAGGTCCCCAGTAGGGGGCGCACAAGAGGCAACCACACATTGATGTTTCTGTCCCTCTCTTTCTCCCTCACTTCCCCTCTCTCTAAGAATAAATAAATATTTTTTTTAAAAAAAACCTCTCAGAAAACTAGGAATCTCCAAATTGGTCAAAAGTATTTTTGAAAAATCCAGAGGCTGCTTTGTAGTTAATATTGAGAAACTTAATTTTTTTTTGCGGAGATGGAGAACCTGGCACGCCCACCATCATGTCCTGCAGGCCACAGTTCCCAAGAAATAAAGGGCGCAGAAACGCAAATAGAAAAACTGCAACTGTCTCTAGTTGTTGATAATATTGCTCATGTAGAAAGCCCCACACCGCATACAATTTCCCCCAGTATTACTAGAATTAATAAATAAATTCAACCAAGCCGCAACTGCAAGATCAGAATAGAAAAGTACATTGTATTCTCCTATACTGGCAACAAACCAGTGGACAACATTGAAGAAACGATGGCATTTACAGTGCTTACCAAAACCAATAAAAAGAAAACTGGAAGTAAAACTAACAATATAGGCCCAAGATCTCTACACCAAAAATATACATACTGAGAGATTGTTGAAAATGTAAAGCATTGTTTTCAGAGAGAGAGGAAGGGAGGGAAGGAAGAGAGAGAGAGGGAAATCGATTTGTTGCCTCTGGTACTTGTCCCAATTAGGGATCAAACCCACAACTTGGGTACATGCACTGGTCGGGAATCGAACCCTTGACCCTTCTATCCGTGGGCCAATGCTCCAACCAATTGAGCTACACCAGCCAGGGCACACCTAAGGCATTTTTCGAAGAACAGCATCGGAGCTGATGCTCCCTCCATCATTTCACAGTTCAACTCTAACGCCGCAGCAACGAAGCCAGCGTGGTAAGAAGCAGATCAAGGCAACGGAATAGAGAATCCTCAAATGGACCCTACAGATGTGGTCCAGTGATTTTCAACGCAAGTGCCAAAGCCAGTCAGTGGGGAAAGGGACATCTTTGCGGCAAACGGTGCTGAGTCAGGTGGATGTGTCTATGACAGATGAAGCCCTGGGGTTGAGTTATGCTCACTGCTTTATCTGTTTAGTGGGGTTCTTAGTGAGGCCCCCCTTTCCATTTCATTGCTGGTATTGATGACCTGTGACCTGTTCTCTCTCCCTTC
>PVIA01016387.1:0-19146 GCA_004024845.1 Tonatia bakeri | reverse complement strand
TCCCGTCCAAACAAGGCTGGATGGGGACATGTGCCATGTGAAGTGTGAGGCTTTGATGTGATGGAGTGGCGTCTGGTCGAGATCTGGCGCCATCACCTCTGGAAATACTGGAAGAAGACTTCTCATGTTTTCAAAATACTGCTGTGAAGCAGCGTGGGTCTTAGACACTAAGTCAGCCACAGCTTTTCAAAAGGATTCCCAACCCTGCCTGTGCCAGCTGTTCCACTCCTACATCCGGTGGTAAACAGGCTTCTCTCACTCTCCCTGCTCTGCCAATCACAGGAACCGTCATCCTCTAACATCCTCTAACACCCACTGGGTGTCTAGAAGCTGAAGTGCCTATGTCCCTCCCATTAGGTTTCATTAGGAGAGAATCCATTAGGTTCCATTTAGTTCCATCAGGAAGGATTTCTAATCAGGCCCTTCAAGCTGGTGAAGCTCACTGTCCAAGTCTCTCCTGGCTCATTCAGATTCAGACTGAAAGCTGGGGGAAGGATGTTTGCACTGAGCGCAACTGAGGAGACCACGGGTAGAAATGGAACATGGCCACGCCTCCGACCCAGCAGGGAAGCAGCACATTGCAATGGATGTTAGAGTCCATTTGAGCAAAGACAGCGGGCTGCAAGACCCTGGCACTGGATCAGAGGACAGGCAGAAACATCAAGGTGTAAAATTCGGTGTGACCAAAGCAGTGACCAGGCTCAGAACCACAGAAATATTAACTCTGCTCTGAATGACTCCCCACTTCTGAAGAATCCTAATTGGAACTTATCCAGCTTCTGATTATCCAGAACTCCAGTGCTATCTGTTTACCTCAGAACTTAGCTAACTCCTGATAGTGGCGGATGGTGGAGCAAGGGTGAAGCGAAATATGTGTTCAGAACAGTGTACAAAAAAGTAAGTGTCTATGCCAGTGGCCTTTCCCAAAATGAACATGTCTGAGTAACAGAGACAGAACAGAATATCCGTTGTGGCCACTACCTCCCCTCAGGGATCGCGGGGTCCTAACTTCTACGCCTGACCCAGATGTGTATTAATTACCTACTATAAAATTTACATAACAAATGACATCCAAATGTACTTTTTGTTCTGGTTTCCTTTGCCTCAGTATTATGTTTGTGAGATTCACTCCCATGGTTGAGTGTAGGTGGAGTACACGCTCTCATCCTATGACTGTATCGCAGTTAACGCATGCGCCCCTGAAGAGGGACATGCGGGTTGTTTCTGGTTTGCAGCTGTGTCGCAGGGGCTGCCGGGAACACTCCCGCTCCTGCCTGGCGTCTTTTCAGGTCTGGTGCGGGGCTCTCTCCTCTCCAGAAACATCATCCGTGCCAGCGATTCACAACCTTTTTGTTTGATTTCCTCTGGCGCACGTCTCCTCTCACATGGGATGCCTGGCACACATGGATTTTTAAATTCAAATGGCTTTCGTCTGAGGACATGCTGATGCCCTTGGAGATGTTGGCAGAGTTCCTGAGAAGCTTTGGAAGAAGTTGGAAGACAGCATTCTCACTTCCGGCTGCAACCTGGAGATGCTAGTTCCTGCGGCTCTGAGTCATGCTCCACCGCCTCTCCACCTCGCTTCCAGATTCTGTGGAAAGTGGGTCTCTCCTCCTTCCTCAGGGCTTCTCACGGCAGGCTCAGTTTCATAATATTAATGTGCAGAAAAGATGTCCAAGGCTCGGGCCTGAAACTGCTGTGACGCTTCTTCCTTTGTTTCTTAGATTTATTCTCTTCATCTTGCCAAACCCCAAGTCCCAACCCTCAAAACGTGAGAACATTCATTTCTTTCTTCCTTTTCAGCTCTTTTTTTAGCATGAAATGATGATGTGAGGAATTCATTTAAACAAGTTGTTGAAGAAAGTCTGTTTTATGGATCTAGTTTCCTCATTCAACAAGTGGGGGTAATAACAGAATCCTTATTTTTCATAGTATTAGGAGTAAAAAGTAAGAATACTAACATCTTTCACATACTTACCATGTACCAGGCACTGTTCTAAACATGCTACATGGCATGCCTTACTTAATCCTCACAATGGCCTCATGAAGTAGCTGCTACTATTGTCCTCTATACCTCCTCTTCTTCACAGGTGAGGAAACTGAGGCCTGGAGAAGTCACACTACTTCTCCAATATCACACAATTAGTAAAACTTCAAACCTAGGGAATTCTGGCTCAGAGTAGTAATTTTAAACCATGAAGCTAACTTGCCCTGCTCTCTGAAGAAACACTGCCCATCACACAGCAAAAATTCAGTAAACGGTCCTTCAAACCGGAGAAAACCCCTTTTGTAATACTGGAGATGAAAGTGTACGGCACAGAGGCTCATTCTGCGATGATTTAGTGCCCAGGTCTAATGGACCAGAAGGCCCTTTGCTAGGTGTGGTTAATGTGCTTCTGGGTTTTACTGCCTGGGAGAGGGGAGACATGTTGAACAAATGATACCTGAGGATCTAAGCAATTATGGTCTGTGCTCTGAAGAGGAAATCTGGGAGTTAAGAGAGCTTATAGTAAGGTACCAAATCTGGACAATAGTCAGAAAAGGTCTTCCTAAGAAAACTGACCTGTAAACTGGGACCTGAGAATCAGTAGAATGTTCCAGGCAATGATGGGGAGGCAGTAGCTTATGCAAGAGGCAGCCTGGGGAGACCAAATTCAGATTCTGAACTTGATCCTAAGATGAATGAGGACTCATGAATGATTTTACACAGGAATGGGACATGATGAGATTTGCATTTCAGAGAGCAAATTTTGATCATTATGTAAAAAGTGGTTTGTGGAGGGGCAGGAGCAGAATCAGATGAAGAGTGTTAAAGTCTAGCTTAAATCTGATCATGCCAGGAAGGGCTATCAGGAGATGCAGGTGGACATGCTAGTTGCCTAGAGAGATCATGGGACGATACAC
Organism: Tonatia bakeri; assembly: GCA_004024845.1. Classification (NCBI taxonomy): domain Eukaryota; kingdom Metazoa; phylum Chordata; class Mammalia; order Chiroptera; family Phyllostomidae; genus Tonatia; species Tonatia bakeri. Next base: position 16,242 of record PVIA01016387.1, on the reverse strand, counting down.
TTCGAGAGCTACACTGACACCTTGCACAGGAGTCTGTTGAAGAACGAATATAGGCAGTGCCCGGCTCACGAACACCTACCTTATGGAAGTTCATGCTTTTGAATGGCAACATCTCTACGTGTCCCCACCCCATCCCCAATTCCCAGAACTTCCAAAGCTGAGTACCTACCTGCCTTTGCCCCACCCCAGCCCCTTGGTCTACTTGCCTTGCTGTCACTGTCCTAAGGTATATCCCCGTGCCAAAATTTCTTGACATTCACCCAACAAAGTTTGTGTTCCTCTATTACATACCCAGTGCATTACTGAAAAGCTGGTTGCATCCTCAAAGTTGGTCCAGGAGTGCTGAATTTGAGGGATGGAATAGAACTCAGTGTTGGAACTACTAGGGTTGAAGAATATGCACCCTAGGCATTCCCTGTTTGATCCCATGCAGAGACTTTCTAAGGAAAGTCTGTTATCTGTGGTGGATTGGTAGTGCTATAACTTAGTTGCAGCATATTGTGGGTCTTAAGAACTGGCCTGTGGATGTAACCCCAAGGAACATGTGGTTTGTACAAAAAGATGCATTCTGGGCTCCAACTATCTAATACAAGCACATGGGCATTTTTAAATTAGGGAATGGCAGTAGTTATACTAAAAAGCAACTGTGGGTTTATTACCAGGCCGGAGGTGGGCAAGCATTCTCCTTCAGTGTCCGCGTTCGCAGTTCAGTAGTGCTCATCTCACATTCTTCCGCTGGAGTGGCTTTTTCTCGCAGGCTCTCCGCAAGCACCCTAAGATTGTCTGTGTCTGTGGCAGACACATATGTGACAGAAGGAACAAGAAATAATGTCATACATTAAATCAAATAGCATTAGGGCCCCCCCTCCTTAAAAAGTCAGCTAGCAGTTCTGTATCACTTTTTCTCTTGGTTCTCACCTCTTCCTTGGGTTGTGCCCAGCCCAGGATGTTCATAGTCCTAGGAAATCAGTCCCGAGCTCGGACCGCTGTTGTCTAATGCATGATCCCCTCAGAGGTGGCTGGTTCTGCTCCTGGCTGTATACCCTCAGTGCCAAATTCTGTCTCAGGAATGTCCACCAGATCTTCCAAGGCCATACTGACTAATGCCCAGACCCAAGATTTCCACAACCCTAAGAAAATCCCCAGTCTGTCTCATTTCCCAATCTTTTAGGATCCAGCTCACACAGGGGGTCAGGCTTTTCCCTTCTTCAACACCAATGCCACACCTTTCAGTTTCTTTGTACCTACACCAGTGGTAAAATTAAATATTAAATGAACCAGTAACACAAATCAGTGCCCCCTGTGTACTTCAAGAGAGTGTGATGGCTACCTGGCAAATTGAAGGGTCCGTGTCCTAGTTAAAGTGGCTGTGACCATGTGAGAACACAGGCCTAAGGTGACCAGATCATCTTATTTTGTAAAAAAATAAGAACAAAATCTGGATTTTTTAATGTAAAGTATCTTGATGTTAAAGTTTTAGGATTAAAAAAGACTATCTCTCAAAGATATTAATGAATTATTATTAATTTGAGGGGGCATGATAATGATGTGGTGGCTTTGCTTTAAAAATACATAGTGAAGTAATACCAGATGAAATGTAATTTGTTTCAAGATTTGAAAAGAAAAAATATATTTTATATGTAAAGAGAATCTAAATTTGATGTTTTTAGCCCTGGCTGGTGTGGCTCAGTGGATTGAAAACCAGCCTATGAACTAAAGGGTCACTGGTTCAATTCCCAGTCAGGGCACATTCCCAGGCTGTGGGCCAGGTCCCCAGTAGGGGGCACATGAGAAGCAACCACACACTGATGTTTCTCTCCTTCTCTTTCTCTTTTCCTTCCCCTCTGTCTAAAAATAAATTTAAAATTTAAAAACATCTGCATATTTTAAATTCTTTGATAGTCCTCTCCTTGAGAGATAGCCTCTATTCTATTCCCCTTCCCTTGAGATCTAAAGACTTCAACTTAGTGAATTATCCCTAACGATAGAAGAATAAGTTGAAAGTAACGGGGAGTGACTTAGGAGACCAGGTCACAAAAGGCACCGAGGTTTGCTCCTTGCTCACTCTCGTTCAGTTGGCTCGCTCTGGGGCAAATTAGCTGCCGTGTCATGATGACACTCGAGCACCCTGTGGAAAGGGCCGTGTGAAGCTGAGTTCTGAGTAATGGCCCTGCAAGTGCATCATCGTATCTTGCTAATGGCTCGTCCAGCCCAGTCAAGCCTTGCGATGCCGGCAGCCCTCGCCACATTCTGACCTGGAGCCAAACCACCTAGCTAAGCGCTACCTGAACTCCTGACATATAGACGCTCAGATAATAAATATTTGCCTTTTTAAAGCCACTACACTTTGGGGTAATTTGTTAGACCCCATAAGATAATGAATGCATTAGCATTGGGGCAGCTGCTAATTTACAACTTTTGACCTTAATTTTCAAATAAAAATATCCCAGGCAGGAATATTTGCAGGTAGCAATCACAGTTTGACCCTGAAACTCAATGAGGCTGGTAACTGCTACTCCCACCTCCACACCATCACCAAAGGGGGTCAGCTTTAGAGTATTCCCACGCCTAGCCTCTCCTACATGAAACACCCAAGAGGAAAGCATGTTAATAACCCCTGGCATGGATATAACAGACTATGAGTTCAACTCACCACCTATACAATTGATTTGTTTCTTCTTTCTCTCCCACACTTGTCAGGGAGTGGAGGTGATGCTTCTGGGGCAAGTTCTCTTTTTGGGTATCTTTATTTAACAGATTTTCAATTGCCAGGGGTCAGAATATCAGTAGCTAATTTGCTTTATGTGGAGGTAAAATCTCTACTTAGTGTTGTGAGTGCTTGATGAATACCAGTTAATCCTTTGATAGCTAAATATTGGATTTTATTTAAAAGAAAAAACAGTAACAGAAACCTTTTGTGAAAAAATAGTCCTACACAGAAACTAATACAGGCAACAAAATGTAAGTTTCACAGGAATCTAGACTTTGCTGGTTCACTGCTGTATCTCCAGTGTCTGGAAGTCACCTCGCACATGGAAGTTGCTCCATAGGCATTTGTTGAATGAATGAATGAATGAATGAATGGAGTGAATGAGTGAGTGAGTGAGTGAGTGAGTGAGTGAGTGAGTGAGGAATGAGTGAAACCAAAGATAAGGGGCTCCATTGGAGGAGGGGGGTGAAGTACTATTCACTGGGCATTTTCTTTTCCCTTCCACTCCCCTATTCCCCCTCAAATATCGTCATTTCTGAAGCACCTTCAAGGAGGCTAAGACTCCTTAAGAAACACAGTTTTACATGCAAGGACCAGGAAGAACCTTTGAGACAACATATGAGCAGACTTGGCTCTGTCCTTCTACTTACTGGCCACAAGGCCTGGCAGTAGTATTCACAGCACCTCTTTGGTTCTGATTGCTGTTTCTGCAAAATAAGCTCCCAGCCTTAATTCCAGAGGTGTCACAAGCTGTCCGGGCTTCCCTTTCTTTTAATATTCAACCCGAAGGCAGCAAATCACCATTTGTGAGGCACTTTGAAGCTGACAAACCAGAGGCCTCAGAGTGATGTGACCTGAGGCGCACAGCTTGGCAGATGACCTGATGTGACTGATGTTCAAAGCAGCTGTCAGTGAATGGAAGGCGCCCTGTACAAAGGAGCCAGCCAAAAATAATGGGGGAGGTGAAAATTTTAAAAAGAGAGAAGAAAAGAAAAAGCACACAGGGCAGGGCTCAGGGTCACTGGTGTTTCCTCTGCTCTCACCTCCTCCCTCCTCTCCTCCACCCCATCCTCAAACAAACCCCTCCTGCTTTCTCCAAAAGAAAAGTTGAAAGCTTTCTTTTGGAAAAAGAGTAGTTTGCTTAGACGGCTGCTGTTTACCTTTGGTACGACAGCCATTGGTGGCAGAGTTCAAACACAGGAAAAGGCCTCTGGTTACAGGAAGAGTTGCAGACAGGCCTGGAAGACTTGCCGAGATGCTGCTGGCGTTTGTACCTTTCCCTGTCGGTGCTCAGCCCTAGGCCCGGACGCTGGGCCCTGGCCTCTCTTCAGGCAACCAGCCTTCAGCTATTTCTGAGACTGGGCTTACTTCTCCATTCCCTGGGGGATATTGATCCTGAAGCATAAAGATGGTGAGGGATGGAGGGTGGATGGGCAGGGAAGGGGGAACAAGAAGCAGAAGAGAGGCTTACATTAAAAACAAAAACAGTGTGGCTTATTTTCAGTCTAGTATGGAAAATATAATTACAACAAGTAGCAAATTTGGGGTTTATCTTTGGAGATTTTATCTAATTGTTTTCAACCACTAAAATCATCTCCAATGAACTGAAGAGGCCACATTTGCCAAAACAGAGCCACGACCTATTTCTCTGTAGCTGCTGCCAGAACCCTGCAATTTCTTTGTGAAGGGGAAGGGAAAGAATCTTCCTTCTTACGCCAAAGCACTTGCTCATGAGGCCCAGCCCCCTGGCTAGAAGGGTTAGGTTAAATGGTGAGAGAAAGGAAGAAAAGCATGCTGAGAAAAATTTGACCTGTCAAAATAATCAAAATCTTCTGGGTCTTCCCCATTTTCCCCAAATTTCTTTCCTTTAATTCTACTTCAAAAATCCCCCTGGCTCCAAGGAGCACTATACTTTCTGGTCAGGCCATTTTCAAGTTTACCATGAGGATCTCACTTCTCTCTTTCCCTGATTTTAGAGTCATTTGTATCAAAAACCTTTCTGTCTTCCAGAGAGCCTACAGCATCCTGTCTCTGCCAGAAGACCTTGCCCAACCAAAATGGTCCAGCAACCACTTCCATTTGCCCACTCTCACTGTGGATGAGCTCCTCACGTCCAGGGGGTGCTATGTAGCACAAAGTAGCAACATCTCCTCCATTGAAAACATTTTCCCAGGGCTTCGAGTTCACCAAACTTTGGCTGCAGTATTTTAATCAGTATGGAATGAGTCTGTAAGAAAGGCCTTTTGAATTCTCTCGAGATGGTTCTCTCTAGTACTTAATTTTAGCAGTTTGACTCTGAGATGTTTGGGCATGTGTGTGTGTGTGTGTGTGTGTGTGTGTGTGTGTGTGTTCAAATCTGTGCTGTGAAGTTTGCTCTTCTTCCTAAATCTGTAAATTTATCTCTTTCTCCAAAGATGGAAATTTTTCAACCATTTTTTTATATTCTTTCCTGCCCCATTTTCCTCTCTTCTCCTTCGGTGACTCCCACTGAACACACATCAGACCTTTAGATATTGTCCACAGGTTTCTGAGGATCTGCTCATTTTTTTTTCAATTTCTCTTCCCTCTTTTTTCCATATTGGATCACTCATATTGAACTATTTTAAAGTTCACTATTTTTTCCTGTTCTCTCTATTTTACAGTTAAGCCAACCAGTAATTTTTTTTAGATATTGTAACTTTCAGTTCTATAATTTTCATTTAGTTCTTTTTTTTAAGTAGCTTTTTAGAATCACTTTCTAATCTATCACCACATTCATCTGTGAAACATTCATATGCAGAATGGTGGGATATTTTTCTTAATCCTATTTTATATCTTGAGAAACCAAGAAATTTAGAGGTTGAGATGACTTATCAAAACTAGAGAGGCAGTGATAAATAGAGCCAGAATATATAATTTATAGTGTGTAAGATGGTGGAGGGAGTGAGGGAAAGGATGGCAGGGGATTAGGAAGTGTGGGATAAGTGGAGTTTGCAATTCAAATGGGATGTTTCGGGAAGGTCTCATTGAAAAGGTGAGCATAGAGGAAACAGCTGAAAGAGGCAAAGGAAGGGGAAAAGCTTTCATTTAGTGGTAAGAGCAAGCGCCCTTAGTAGGATATGATATTATACATGTAGGTTATTGTATGGATCATGGGATCTCGCATTATATTTTTATGAGTTAGTAGGGTACAAATTCAACATACTGAATCCCGGAAGCTAGAAGTAGTCAGGACTTAAAATTATCTTATGAACTATTTTCTATCATACCAGATTGGGCTCTTCAAAAGGATTTGATGAGTGTTACATTTTTGTTCTGTGGGCTGTATTACATCCTTGGCATATGGAAAGTGCTTTATAGGGACTAACAATTGAAAAACATGAAGTAGAAATTGAAAACTATGGAAAATTTCCTTTCATGAACATATAACTGGTCACTTCTATTCCCTGTAATTGATGATTAGGAAATTTGAACCTCTTCCCCACTAAGGAAACCTAAAGAACCGGGTGAAGTATCTTTAAAAATCTTCTTAACAGCATCAAAATGTTAACAAGGTAGTAAGGAGTTTAAAACCGAAAATGAAGAAGAGGAGAACCCAGAGAACAAACTAATAGTCAAACCTGACTATGCCTTAAGGGCATTTGCCAATCCTAAAGAAAGAGCTGCAAAAGTGAGCTGCACTCCGAACGCATTCCTGGGGTCAGTGGGTGAAAGGCCAGACCTGCAACCTACCAGAAGTGGGGATTCCAGTAAACCACCTCTATTCAAACTGAGTTCCCAAAGAGTTACAGCTTCCAGTAAGGCCAATCGCTAGTAAATCAATCCCTGCAAAGATTTCCTTCCGGCTTTATGTCATCTGAGTGGTCCAGTGAACCTCAAGCTTTGAACTTGGTTTGAGATGGATCCAGACTGGTAGCTCCTCAGGTGTCCTGTAGAGGCAAATAAAAATTATCCTTCAAAGAAGATGCTATCATGCCGACCCTCAAATTATTCTCACAAATAATACTTAAATAAATACCCTGTCCAACATACTATCAAAAATCATCAGTCATATAAGGAAACCAAACATACTGAGCAAGAGCCAGCAGAAACCACAGACAACTCGAATAGCCGTAAGCACTGGAGATAACGTCTGTTGGAATTACTAGCTACAAATTATATGCCATGTTTGAAAAAGAGAGAGAGAGAGACTCTTGTTTGAAGAAAAGAGAAGTCCAAAGTTAATATTTTAAATTGTAATATCTGAGAATATTTAGAACTAATGAAAGATATCAACCCATAGATTCTATATAGTATAGCTATACAACACTCTCATATATATCACAGTAAAATCATAAGAACTGAAAGAAATTGAATTGTATATATACCGTATCTTAAAAGCAGCCATAAGGAAAAAGACATATTACCTTCAAAGACATAAAGTTAAACTCACAGCTGATGTCTAAAAGTCAATAATGTATGTTAGAAGACAATAAAATGATATTGTCAACATACTGAAAGAAAACAAATGCCTGGTTAGAATTCTGTTTCTAGTAAATATGTATGTGTATATATATATAGATATATAGATATTTATAATAATCTATTATATATATGAAATAAAGATGAATAAAGACTTTTTTTAATGAGAGAGCTTGGGGAATTCTAACATATATATTTCAGGATGAAGTAAAATAACTATAAAGCCTGAGATGCAAGAAGAAATAAAGAGCAAAAAAAAAAGTATCCTTAAAAAAAAAAAAAAAGCCCTGGCTGGTGTAGCTCAGTGGATTGAGTGAGGGCTGCAAACCAAAGGGTTGCTAGTTCAGTACCCAGTCAGGTCACATGCCTGGGTTGCAGGCCAGGTCCCCAGTTGGGGGCGCGGGAGAGGCAACCACACATTGATGTTTCTCTCCTTCTCTTTCTCCCTCCCTTCCCTTCTTTCTGAGAAATAAATAAATAAATAAAATCTTAAAAAAAAAGTATCTTGTGAAATTCAAAAGTTATACAGAATTTTAAATTTTGACAACAATAACAAATGAGGTAGGTTGTGGGTAAATGGGATTAAAGTTTATGTTTCTGAATTGTATAGGCCAATGATAAAGATCAATGTTTATATTAAATTTAGGCAAGTTAGCAATCCAAGGCTAAAAATAAATTAATAATAATTTAATAGAAAAAATAGTTTTTAAGCTATTAAAAGAAGATATAATTAATGTAAATATTTCAAAATAAGAAAGGGGAAAAATAACAATAAGTAATCTTAGTCAATCCAAAAGAAGTCAGAAGAAAAAAGAAAAAGAATCATAGAAGAGGTCGGACATATTGAAATCATAAGACAAGATGATAGATTAAATCTCAAATGTGTCAGTAATTACACTAAGTGGAAATGGCCTTACTGTTGCTTAACACAAGTACATCGGAAGGCTGTGAGGAATGTCAGAGAGTGCACTGGGCTGAGGGGAGGAGGCCTAGGTTCAGGTGCTGGTTTAGTCATCAGCTAACCATGGAATTCTGAGCAGTTCTCTGCATTCCAGCTCCCCCAGGAAAAAATCCCATTAGCTTGGAGAATGTGTGAGTGAGGGAGCTTCATGCAACCCTCATAGACTGGGAGACTGCTCTGGAGACTGCTCCCCTGACCTCTTTTCATAGGTCCCAGGTCTTAAGACCGCCTCTTGCAGTTGAGGGTTTGTCACATTCCTAGAAGGAAGGGACGCCCTCTGCTGAGATAAAATTGAATTATCTTCAGCCTCTGTCTGCTACTGGGCAAGATACCTGAGATGGCCTATGGAAATAGTATATATTAGATGTGGAGAGGCCATAGCTAAAGGTAATAGAAATACTCTTTAAATGCGTGTTCATACTTATGTCAGAATCTTCCACAATGATTTATTTGAATTAGCAAATGAAGAATTCAATTCATTGGTCTCCAAAGAAAGGTGGACAGAACTTCCAAAGCTATTTATATGCATCCCCCATAAGAAATTTAGATTTATCAACATTTCATACACCTAATGATACTGGTGCTCTCTTTTTGTCCATATGTAAGACAGCCACATGTCACAAACAGAGCTGAAGTTTTATCCTGAGGGAAAAATGGGAATTTCCCCTCGGGGAATGGTTGACCCTCATACCATAAATTCTTCATTGGCTTTCAGTGTATTGCAGTGAAATACAGCTTATATTTTCCCAACTAACAATTTGGACATTGGTTTTAAAAGATTTTTGCCAAAATAACTACAAGTTATATAGAGTATTAACAATGCAAACACAAGCAAAGAACAAGAAAATAGCAGACCTGACATATTTCCTACTCCTTTAAGCATATCACAAAGTGAAAACAATGATAAACTAATCAGGTCTGCAAAGAAGCCTGCTAAAAGTGCTGAACACCATCAAGAAGGATTTTTGATAAAAAAACAAAACTAATAGACAAAGAGGACAGATTGGTGGTTGCCAGATGGAAGGAAGTTGGGGGATGGGTGAAAAAAGTGAAGGGATTAAGAAGTGTGAATTGGTAGTTACAGAATAGTCACAAGGGGACAAAGTACAGCACAGGGAATATAGTCAACAATACGTACAGTGCCAGCTGAGTACTAGACGTACTGGGGGGAATCACTTCATACCCGAAGCTAATGTAATAGTAATGTCAACTGTAATTGAAAAAAACAAATGCAAAACAAAGAAGGCCTTTTGAAATATAGATTTAAACCCTATGTCATCAATGAAAACCTCAATATCAGCTCATGATAGAATGGGGCCATCATAATTAGTAGGAAACCTGAAAGTATGATTTACGACATTTTTTTCATTCTTAAATTTGTTTTGTTTCGTTTTCTGTAATGAACTAATATGTAGCTTGTGTGTATAATTGGTAAACAAACAATCAGACAAATATTTTGAGGATGTTTGCTCAAATGAGAGCAACAGGAGTACATGGCACAAATAAGGAAACCTGCAGACCCCAGGCCTCGTTAAAGACCAGATCTTGGGGCTGACCTCAAGGTGACCTGAATACTAGGGCCACCGGCGACTGAGCAGCCACAGGCTCTTGGACTGGAAGGCTTGGGCGCTTCGCTGTCGAGGCTCTGGCGGCAGACAGTCTCCAGGTCCAGTCTGCGCCCCTCTAGGCAAATGTGACATGGTAGTCACCAGTGGGTGGTCGTGTAGAGATATTTCAGTCCCAGTGCCCGGCTGAAGTGCTGTCCCAGCTTCCTGCTTAACTCAGGAAACGTGGTCTGCCACTACGCACAGAACTCAGCTGGCTTGCATGTCCAAGGGAACTTAGACAGAACTGACGCTCCACATGCCTCGGGACTTCAACTTCCCAAATGTTTGCTATTTTTTCCTTTTGATTTTGAGTATGACATGTACTTTTAATGTTTTATATTCCATTGACATCACTATTCCTATGTTGTCCTAGAGTAGGGAGAAGCATTCACGTGATTACTTGGCCATCTTGACTCAGAATCCTTGGGCATTCATTTAAAAGTCTAACCAGCTGACGCCCAGATGGGTCCGCTGCGGTCCACAGGTGCCACAGCCAGATGTTACTGAAGTCCAGTCTCTCTATCAGAATACAGTGTTCTCTCCATTTCCAACACTGAGATGTGAGATTTTGTCTGTCTATGTAAAGCTATTTATTCACTAAGCTTCAGTAGCCTGGGGACACAAACACATAAGACGTAATAACACCTCCTTTGCGTTTCAAACGGAATCAGCTCAGCTGCCATCATAGGAGCAGTAGTGGCCCTGGAAAGGCCTGTTCAAGAACATCAGGGGTTATTTGTTTCAAACAGCCATCTCTCCTGTCGTGGTCCTTGTTCTTCCCTGCTCAACAGAGTCTCGCTCCAGATTACTCCAAGCCACTCCAAATACATACCCAGTGAGCCACTCAGCACGGTCCGTGTGACCCGATTCTGGACAACTGGACATGAGAGCTGCAGGGGATATATCTAGAAAAGATTTCCCCACTCTTAATAAAAGAGATAATGAAAGGCAACTCTGGACATTGAAAATGTCTGGAGGTGACCTTTGGGATTTCCACAAATACATATTGACCTTGAACTCAGTCAGATGAAGGCAGAATGGAAAAGTGAGAAGCATCAGGTCGTGGTGATGTCCCTGAGCCAGAGGGGCATTAGCAATCCCGACTCTTCACAGCCTCTGACAGCTCTATCTGTGAGATACTGCACTTCTTTACTATTTACACCACTTTGAGTTGAGTTTGCCGTTATCTGAACATGAACGCATCCTAACTGATAGTACCGAATGGCTCCAGGAGTAGGAATGCGATCGTATAGACCAGCACTGTCCAGTAGAAATACAATGCAAGCCACAATGCAGGCTGCATGTGTCATTTAGCATTTTAGTAGCCACATTAAAATAAAGTTAATTTCAATAATGTATATTTTTAACCTACTATGTGCAAAACATCATTTCAACATGCAGCCAACATAAATAAAAGATATTTTACAATCTGTTTTTCTACATGAAACCTTCAAAACCCAGTGTGCATTTTACACTTACAGCACATACCTCTCTTCAGACAAGGCACATGTCACAAAGTCAAAAGGCATGTGTGGTGTCGGTTACAGATGCAGAGGGCTCTCCAGAAGGCTGCACTGGGGACGGCTGCTGTCCCTCTCACTGCTGCACTAGGGGGTTGGAAACGGACCAGGTAGGGTCTCCTGCTGGGGCTCCTGAGATAAGCATTTGAGTCTCTTATGCCTGGAGAGTTGTGGATGTGGTATTCAAGCTTTCATGAGCCTCACAGGACTAGCTCCGCCCACAGAGACGTCCAGGCCTGATACTCAGCCCACATCATGGGCCAGACTGACCTTCCTCCCTGTGAGTTGTCCCGAGAGGGCCCTCCATGTCTTTTCCTACTGGTGTAGTTCAGTCGGGACCACAGTGGACTTCAAAATAGAGGCCATCTTTCCTCCCTCTTCCCAGAAGGCATCTTCACCCCAGTCTCTATTTTTTTAACTCTTTATGGACCACCACATAATGCTTTAATGAACCTCTGCATAATAAAGGCCAATAAGATGAGCGGTAACTTTTTGTTTGTTTGTTTTAGGCCACAAAAGCCATTTTATCTTCCAGGGTGTTAAGGGCCTGGTCACCTGATGTTTGGGTCACTGAGAAGGGACCCGAGTCCCAGGCAGGCAAGGAAGTCAGTAACAAGTTTCAAAAGCAAGCTTTTCTGGCTCAAGTTTCATCTAAGCAGCTAACAAAACAGAACTAAAAACAAACAGCAACACAACAAAAACCTTTCATTTGGAAGAGTGAATAAACAGACATGGGGGTGCCTGGTGCAGGTAACTTTATTATTTATATAGTAGCCTAAAAGCTATTGCTGTTGCTTCCAGTGAAAAGATGGAGGGAAAGATGGAGGACCTCCTGGAGGAGTGAAAAAATCCACATTGCTTTCTCCATGGGATATTTAGAATCAGGACTGGCCTTTTGGACATTAGCTGCAGGGGTCTTCTTAGACAATCCAAGGTCAGAATGAGGGGGAGGCCTACAGAAGGATGTAGGATTTTCCATGAATTTGTGCTAGTTAGGATGGGGGCCATAGCAAAGGGAGGGCTTAGGTGATTATTTCGTCACTACAGTTGAGTTTTAACCTTGTTTGTATGCCCAGTCGGACATCTAGTTACAGCAGATTCAAAAACACCAGTTTTTTAAAATCAGTCTGGGGCTATAGACATTAGCTTTTAATTGCAACTATATTTTAATTCTCTTTTCTACGTGGAATGTGTAAAATAATAACAGACTATGATGATAGTTCTCAAATTTTCCTGTTTCTAGAATCACCTGCAGAGCATATAAAAATCCCAGGGTTCAGGCAATGCCCCAAACACATTAAACCAGACTCTCTGCAGAAGGGGCCCAGCCTTGAGCATAACCTGAGGTTCCCCAGATGACTGCTGTGTGCAGTCAGGTTTGAGAACAAGGGTGTCATAAATTTCATGGGGTCTGACAGGGGTGTCCAGCCTTTTGGCATTTAGGGCCTTTTGGCCTTTAGGGCCAACACCAAAAGCTAGCAAGATAATTGGATAGAAACAAATGCCCGCCCCTCCCTATTCCTATATGAACCTGGAGCTTGAGCAGGAAGGGAAGATGGTCTTTGAGATGGGAGTCCACCATTCTCCCAGGTCATGTGCCAACTGAATAAATCTCTCCTTTTGCACCAGCACCTGTCTTGCAAGTTTGGGTTTCACTGTGGAAGGCAGCTGAACCTGAGTTTTCAGTTACATTTCTTCTTTTTTAACAGAACTCCCATTTTGTGCATCCTCTTCTGAGGGGCCATGTGCTTCAAAGAGCAAATCATGATTGGCCTTTCTTTTGTCATAGGCATGGAAGGACTAGGGGTAACACGTTGGCAATGGCAATGGCGTCCCTCAGTGTATTTCCTGAGACCTGACCTTTATTAAAAAGCAAATAATACTCTGATAGCAGAAGCAGAGGAGAAAGTTGGGAGAGGAAGTGTTATGTTGTTTATTGTGGGTAGAAAGATGCCAGTAGGGCATGCTGAGTGGATTCTTTCCAGTCTAGTGTTGTACATGAGAGCCCACCTCAAAGCTACATATGGGATCCTGGGAAGGGCACATGCTTCCAGACAGTGGTTCTGCTGGCTCGATTAGCTTTGTCCTTTCTTTCCCTCTCTGATGTGTGTGATGACTGTCAACATTCCTTGAGCAGGAGAGCTGCTTTGAATTCCTGCCACTTAGAGTGAGTTTGGATGCTTCTGCCAGCAGGGTGAACCAATGATCAGGCAGCAAAACTGGGCCCAGAAAAACAGGCTTCCTGGGGAACATAGCAGCCACTGAAAGGTCCAGCACAGCACTTAGGAGAGGCAGTTTTGGGGTCTGCCTTCGGTGACACTCTTTTAAGGCACTGCTGTTCAGGAAGGCTGGCTCTGCCCAGCTCACCTGTGGGAGGACTCTGTGGGCATTCTTCTGCAATTAAGTGAGGAGTACTTGCAAACGGCCTCCGAGAGGAAATTAACTTGTTTCAGTGTAAGGTGTTCTCTAAAATCTAATGGGGAAAGCCATTCTCAAAACATACCTATACATGAGCTATCATATGATCTGTGAGAAAGACCAGCATGTCTCTTCTCAGACCTTCTTTGTATTGTTGCTGGGACTGGATCTCCCAGGAGGGCAGCTTCCACATCCAGCAATGTCTGAGAAGCTCCCATTAAATCAGCTCTCTGCAAATGACAAGAAACTCCAGGCAGTATATTAAAAACCCACTACCTGAAAGCACTGAAGAGTAAGTAAAACCCAGCAGATATTAGAGAGGATTTGAAAAAAAAAAAAGATATGCAATAGTTCTACACTGAGATCTAGAAAACATTGCTAAGAAAAAATTAAACACTCAAATAAATAGAGCGATATGCCATACTCAATACTGCATACTCAACTATGTTGTGCAAATTCTCCCCAAATTGATAGATTCAATGAAATTCCTATCAGACTGTCAACGGGATTTTTTTTTAGAAATTGACAAGGTGATTCTATAATTAAGAGGAATATAAGAATCTAGATGAGCCAGAACAATTTTGAAAAGGAAGAACACAGCTGGAGGATTTAACTGCCTTACTTCAAGACTTACTATAAAGCTACAGTAATCAAGACTGGTATCAGTGGGACAATAGACATACAGGTGAATGGAGAGGGTCAGACAGGCCCACACATAGATGGTACGTAGGTTTTTTTTAAAGCTGCCATGACAAATTGATGGGGGAAAATAATCTTTTCAACAAGTGGTGCTAAGAAAATCAGGTAGGCAAAATATGAACCTCAACCTTAACCTCGTATGATACACAAAAATTAACTCAAAATGGATCAGAGATTTAAATATAAAAGCAAAACATATAAAACTAGGATAAAACAACAAGATGAGCTTTGCAAACTTGTAGTAAGCAAAGATTTATGGACATATACAACACAGTCCATAAGAGAAAAATTTATTAAGTTGGAATTCATCAAAATTAAAACTTTACTTTCTTTAGGAAATATTACTAAGAAAATGAAAAGACAAATCACAGACTGGGAGAAAGTGCGCATGACACACATATCTGATGAGGGACCAGAATAAAGAAGTGATACAACTCAATAATAAAAAGACAAGTAATCAGTTAGCTATGGGAAGATTTGAGGAATTCTATAGTGACCTTTTTTGTAAATATGGCACAAACCAGATCTCCCAATCCGAACAAGGCTAGAAGACAAGGCAGTTGACTTGAGAAAGGGAACCAAAAGAAATGCCTTCTTTTAGAACTCCATTCAGGAGATGGGGAAGGCCTCTTGCTTATAGTCCCAGAATGTCACACTGAGTAGCTAATGTCTCCAGATGACTTCTCAAAGCTCTCCAAAATTCCTCCAATGAAGGACTGAATACAAAATTTTGTGACTGCTACAACTGTTTTAAAATATTTCTATAATACGGCCCATCATAAAAAATTAAAATAAGAAATTTTGATAGTAAAAAAATAAAAATAATTATGGGAAGATTTGAGTAGTTGATTCACAAAAAAAAAAAGACATGAATAGCAAGTAAGCACATGAAAAGATGCTCAACATTGTTGACCATCAGGGAAGTTCACATTAAAATCCCAATGAAATATAACTACATTCCCTCTAGAATGGTTAGAATAAAAAGGATGAAAAATTACTATGTATTGGTGAGGATATGGAGAAACCTCTGAAACACTGTTGAGTGCATTTTATTATATGTAAATTATATCTAAATAGAGCTTTTAAAAATGAGCTAAGCCAATGAAGTTTTAAAAACAGTGGTAAATGATTTACAAGAAAAGCAAAACAATATTTGAAGAGGCACTATACTAACTTTTTGCTATATATATTTCCTCAATCCTGACAAAGAGCCTATGAGGTTGGTATAATTATATATCCATTTTAGAGTGAAAACTATTGATTCATAGTAGTATTAGCACTAAGATGATCCAGCAATAATGTGGACATAAGGTAAAAAGAAAAATCAGCCTCGAGTTAATACCTTCATTTCACCAAAATGGATTGTGGCCAGGACTACTAAAGTGACTCAGAGTTAAGAAACATTCTGATCCAGCCCCTAAGATATGAGTGTGTGTGTGTGTGAGAGAGAGAGAGAGAGAGAGAGAGAAAGAGAGGGAGGGAGATTCCCTGTAGCACCAGTACTGGCACAACGCTGGATTTCTGGCATGTGTGACTCAAGTAGCAAAACCCAAAACGTTACGTGTCTCCTGCTCCCGCTCTGGTGCTCTTTGCCCTCTGCTGGCCTTCCTCTGTATCCTGCCTTTGTACACAAGGGAAGGAAAACGAAAATGAAAATCTAAGAAAACAAGAGAAGAGCATGAGAGAATGAGGTAGAGTGGGGAAGGAACAGGAAGAAACCCTTTTAAAGGAACAGCAATATTGGGGCAACGCTTGGAGTAATGGTGAGGGTAGAGAAAGGCAGGTAAATGGGGCTGAAATGTGCCATAAAAAGTGAAAGCAGGTGGGAGTGTGTGGGGGTGGGTGGCTGAGGCAGAAGTAGGGGGAAGCTGCCCTGGGTGCTGTGGC
>PVIA01016386.1:0-19178 GCA_004024845.1 Tonatia bakeri | reverse complement strand
TAGAGATGAGTGGTAAAGCAACTGAAATGCTTTCCTTTCAAACATTTCTCAAAGGGTCTATATAAAATTCTTCTCGTAATCAGACATAAACAAAATTATTCAGAGAAATGTAATGTTTTATATAGATGCTTTTCTCTTGATAGCTTCTTTTGAACATTTCTCTTGATAGTTTCTTCCTGGGTAAAAAGCATTATGCATTTCATCAATATTGTGGATATTTGATCTTATAAACAATTTTGAAGAAGATTATTTGAATGAGAAAATAAGCTCTAAGAGCTCATTTGAAATTATTGTGTTGTTGTGGGCATAAGATAAATAACACTCAGTACTGTCCAAAAGCAGAAATTACAATTAGTCCAGGTTTTAGTCACGAGTCTTTCACTATGAGTTGATGAATTCAAAATTTATTTTTCTGGGCCAAATATTTATATCAAAGTCTGTGTGAATTTTTTATGTCTATAGGATAGATACAAATGGCTTTTGTCATTAACTAAATTTACCATAATTCCATTAATAGATTCATTTATTCATCATCCAATATTATTTTGACATTTTGACAAGTGGCGAGATGACTGCACCACTGTCAGTGTGCTCTCTCTGCTTAAAGTCTCAGGGGCCACACCTCCGCCTGAGACAGAAGGGCGCGTGAGAGACAAGCGCTGCGGGTGTGATTTCAGAAGGCAGACTTCTGACGTAAAGTCGGCATTGTCATCAACTGATAAGTATCCCTCCTCTCTTATTAGCTTTACACTTAAATTTCCTTCTGTTATTATTTGTAGTGTGTATTCATAGTATCAATTGCATGTGTTCAACCCCTCCCCTACACTGGCCTTGAAGATGGTAGTTATATTTATTAACCATTTCAAATGCCAGGTTTTGGTTTTGCTGTTTCTATTTTATTATTTATAGCTATTAACTACTTATTATTGTATAGCTTCTACAGTTGAAAGTCTAGTGATTTTTATATTATTTCTAGTTTTACATTGTTTACTTTTTTAGTAAATGATTTCTAGACCGTCTATTGATTTTATTTCCCATGTGCTTTCTGCTCTTAACATTGAACTTGCTCTTTTTTTTTAAATTTCCCTTGTTCTATGATGTTAATGTTTTTCAATGATTTAAATGAGATATATTTACTATACTGTTATTCCTTTATTTACCTTGTCAGATTTCTCTCTTTTTTATATAAAAAAATTTGATAATTTTTTAAAGCTGCACATTTTTCAGTTGAAAGAAAATCTTTTTGTAGCTTAATGCAGATGCATTCTCTCTCTCACTTGTATACAAACATTCACACGCACATAACTACTAACTTAAGCTTACCTTTTTTTAAGTTTTGTTCCACTTAGCATGTATAAATAAGTCTCTATTTTTAAGAATAATTGTTTTCCATTGTAGTAAATGCCATAGCAAATATCTTTCCTCTACTAACTATTTTGACATTTTTGTTACTATCAAAAACAAAGAGATGAACATCATCTGTTTACAATACAAATGGAACTATATACACTGAGCAAATTACTAGCAGTAAAATTGCCAAATTATCCTATGAAATGTTTCATCAAGTTCTATAGCAGTAGCCCTGGCTGTTGTGGCTCAGTGGATTGAGCATCAGCTTGAGAACCACAGGGTCTCTGGTTCAATTCCCAGTCAGGGCACATGCCTGGGTTGTGGGCCAAGTGCTCAATGGGGGCACGTGAGTGGCAACCACACATTGATATTTCTTTTATTCCCTTTCCCTCCCCTCCCCTCCCCTCCCCTCCCCTTCTCTTCCCTTCCCTTCCCCTCTGTCTAAAAATAACATAAATACAGTCTTAAAAGGATGCTTATTCCAATCTCACAAGCACTGGAATGGGCAATACAAATAGAACTTTATTATTGTTTGGATTTTGAAATTCAGTAATTAAAAGCAGAGTTGATTATATAAATATTTCATGACTTTTCTATGAACTGTTTATGAAATTAATCTTTTGAAGTGATTTTTTTAGAAAAGTTTTTGGAAAATATGCACACTGATTTTTCTTCCCTGTTTTTATTTTTTCAAATATAATACATATAATAGCTATTAAGAGAAATCTCTATACTATTTTTCATTACACTTTTGTTTATATACTTTAACTTTGTGCTTTGATTTATCTTTAAACTTTTAAAAGACAGAAACATAAAGAAGTATTTCACTAAGAAAAAGAAAGCCAGAGGTAACAATAATTTTAAATTAGATGTAATCATGAAGTAAGATGATTTTGCTATATTTTACCAATGTTAATTACAAACCCATTTGTTTTAAAGATGATATAATTTTAGTAAGCAATTTCCATGCCTTAAATATTAAGCAATTTTACTTATGATTTTTTTCCCTCAGCTTTCTGATAAACTATTTTTCTGTGATATGTCATGTCATACATATCTCATAGGTACCACAGATACACATATCATGGCATATATGACATGGTATGCTATTGAGTTTTAAAAAAGCTGGTATAGAAACAATAGTCAGCAAATATTTTTCAATAAATATCATCCATATAGATAGCTAGAACATTCGATAAGTAGAGGTTTCAACATTTTTCAAGTAGTTATATATTTCTTTAGTCTGAATTATCTGTACTGCTCTCTTGAAAAAAGTTTACAATGATTTTTTAATCATTCAGAAACTTCTGAGCCTTAGAATATGAAACAGAAATGCTCCTCAAAAATTTCATTTTTAATTGATTTTTTTAGTTAAAGTAATTTAATTGACTTATGGAATGATTTGAGAATCTGCGAATAAATTGAAATGTTTATGGATATATTTTCCAATAAAGGATAAAATAATACCACTGTATTAATGAACAAAATCACAGTTATAACAGCTCAGTATAAGATTTAAGCTTAAAGAGATCCCTTGCTCTTCTTCATAGAAAGCCAAGACAGAAAAAATCAAAACAAATATTCTGGAGTGCACTTTCACTGATTTTGCTTTGATGGTAGGAAAGTTTATTATTCTGCATCTTTAAAGTGATGGAAAATTATGTTAACTTCCATATCTTTATCTAATGACAATATTTATTTTTCAAGAATAAAGTGAAGTATTCATAAGTATCCAACCTGATTGTTCATCAGTGAATAAATAAAGAAAATATGGTCAAATAAAATATACAATGGTTAATAAAATACACAACAGTTAAAATGTTATATATAATATATTATGTATAACAATAGTGTAAAAATGTTTCGTACCCATGCAGACACACACAATGGAATATTATTCAACCATAAGCAGAAGGAAAACATGCCATGTAATGATAATATGGATGGACTTTGAGTGTTTATGCTAAATGAAATAAGTCAGAAAAAGAAAGACAAATACTGTATGACCTCACTTATACGTGGAGTCTAACAAAAAAGAAATTCAGAGAAACAAAAGCAAATTTGGTGTTGCCAGAAGTGGGGGGTTTAAGAGGTAGGGTAATTGGGTGAAAGTCATCAAAAGGTACAAACTTCCAGGTGTAAGTCTGGAATATAATGAACAACGTAGTGATGGGAGTTAACAATACCGTATTGTGTATTTGAAAACTGCTAAGAAAATAGATCTCAGAACTTCTTAAAAGAAAAAATATGTATCTACGTGAGGGGATGGTTGTCAACTAAGCTTATTGTGGTAATCATTTTACAATATATATATATGAAATCATTATATTGTACACTTTAAACTTATACAATGTTATATGCCAGTTATATTTCAACACACTACAAAAAAACTATAGTAATCATGTCAGTGTGGTTTTGCTGTATGTATAGATACATAGATACATAGAATGGAATAGAGAATTCAAACATAGATCCATACTTAGGTGGTCAATTGACTTTTTTTAAAGGTAAGTAAATTAAATTAATAAAATATAGTCTCTTCAACTGGGTGTTAGAGTAACTGGATATCATTATAGAAAGAAAAAATGGACCCAATCTTTACCAATCATAACCAAATATAAAAAATATATATGCCATATGTAATTTATGTATAATTTTTTGTATATAAAATATGAAAATTAACTAAAGTTGATGTAGCTTTAAATCAAATATATAAAATTATAAAACTTCCAGAAAAAATTTTGCAACATGAGGTTGAACAAAGACTATTTTTATGCATACAAAATGCATAACCTATGAAAGAAATTTGATGAAATAAACTTTTTGAAATTAAACTCTTACTGTTTGAAAGACAAAGCTATGAAACAGAAGGAAAATCACCTTTTTTTTAAAAGATTTTATTTATTTATTTTTAGAGAGGGAAGGGAGGGAGGGAGGGAGAGAAAGAGAGAGAGAGAGAGAGAGAGAGAGAGAGAGAGAGAGAGAGACATCAATGTGCGGTCGCTGGGGAACATGGCCTGCAACCTAGGCATGTGCCCTGACTGGGAATCGAACCTGCGATGCCTGGTTCGCAGCCCGCGCTCAATCCACTGAGCTACATCAGCCAGGGCGGAAAATCACCTTTTTTAAAAAAATCAGGAAACTCTAAAAGTACTAAAGGACATGAGTTTTAGAGAAACAAAAGAATATTCACTGAAAACAGGTCTCACTGAGAACTCTTGTCACCAGCGATGGAGGCTGGGTGTTAGTGCACAGGACAAGGTGGAAGTGTCAGTTCTTTTCAGAAGCAGTCCTCAACCGTGGCTAGAGTGCAGTTAATTGAGAAATAAACCAGCTTTGTACTTCTTGGTTACAATAACTAGACATATTTTCTCTACTTTTCTCAGGAGTTCTCCAGGGTGCACTGGCTCCAGTTGCCCACAGTGATACCTGACCTGAAAATACACCCTCTATTGACTTCTTCCTTTCTTTGGTCTCACTTGCCTAAACCACGGGCTGTCTTTCCAGAGATAACCATCCAGCTTGTTTGCATATAAATCTTAGATGACCTTTTTTCACATGTGATCTAAGTGGTTGAGTTGGAGGTTAATGGGTAGCCATTTCTAAACTTTTTCCTTTGGAGAAACTGAAATGAAGAGCACTGAAGTGGGTCTGCTTTTGCTAAGTACTGTCTAACATCAAAGGTCTCGTGCCTTTCCTCTACTTCTCCCATTAAATTCTATCAAAAGAATCTATTAGTGAGGAGCTAAAGTTTACACTAGCATTATTTTATTAGCTCTGACGTGCAATCAAGGGCATGTTGTAGGAAGGAGAGAGGATTAGTCAGTCAGTGTTGGAATGGTGGGAAGAGGAAGAACAGGTTATCCAAACTTTTATTCTTGTTACTAAGATATTCTTTGAAAAAGAAATACCATATTACATAGTGGTCACTATCCAAATGCAACTGTAATATTTGATAAAGGGAACTTCTTGTAAAAAACAAAAAGATATTTTGGACACTAACCAATAATGGCCTCCAAATGGATGGTAACACATTATGTTAACATACACAATCATAGTATAGCATTTGTAGTTTCAGAAGTGCTGTGAGTAAGCCCAGTTGTTATACATGCTTTTCTTATCTCTCCTATGTCATGTTTGGCAGCCTATTTTTTTAAAGATCTTCCTTGTGCTATGCAATATATCTCCCTCACTTTCAGTTTCTAGGAGATATGCTTCAGGTGTTTACCTTGACTTCTTTCAAACAATGTTTCAGTATATGTTTACTTTAGGTCAAACTTCTTTGAATTTAGTGTTAACATACTGAGTATCTAATTATAATTGAAAGTCCCCTCAGACCTATCAACACTTCTCATTTATTTACTACAAAATTAATGTAATATCTAATGTACCCAATCATGTAGTTTGGTTCCTTTATAAATCAAACATGCAAACACAATGAATAAATAACCAGTCAGGTAGTAGATTCACAGCAATAAAAAGGGTGTAGAACATTTGCTTAGCTTGACAGGCACAAACGTTTCTCTACTGATGATTTATATAAATGTCCAAGGTGTATTCAGTTCACTGAGGAAAAATTTTGCCAAAACCATGAAGTGCAAGGGGAAGTGTGTATTATTACAAGGTCTGATGTTATATATAAGTTATAACATGAATATTTCAGAGTGACTTTGATAGTCCTACAACTGCCGTTTCTCAAAAAGAGAACCAAGGATAGTCTCTGTTATTATTTAAATATAAGTCCAGCCCAAGGTTGCAATATATTATTTTCATAATTTTCTAGTTTTAGAGATTTAAGTTGAAATATTTCTAAGCCTATCAAGTTTCTAAAACCACAGTATAAAGCTTACAGAAATCTATGATATAGAAAAAAAGCATATATAATCAGGTACATTGATCACATTCAGGGAGGAAGAAGATTATATTTTCAATGCAAAGACCTCTGAAAGGAAATACCCTTCAATAATTGAAGTACTCTTCAATAAAAGTACTAAAAGCACTGAAGAAAAAATATCATTTATCAAACGAGTGCTTTAATTTGTATTGCTAATAGGATGTCTGGTTTCTATAAAAGTGGGAATAAAAAGATTCTTTTAAACATAAAAACAAAGAAAAGTGCACTTTTGTATGTATTATCTTGGGTTCTATGGAAAGCATAGCCTGAGCTGAGGGCTTAGAAATCTGAGGGTAGGACACAGAACTGAGGGCAAGGAGGAAAGTGAAACAAGAAACGAGAGAAGGGCAATACGAGGAAGTTGTATTAAATTGGTTCCACTGAGAGCAGCTGATTTTCAAGTCGTTATGAGGAATCTTAGAGTACCTCTCAAAAGTTTCTGCCCTTTAGGGCAAAAGAGGGAGGGCTTTATCCATGGGCTTCTGTCCCTCCAAAGTCAACTGTGGCTCCAAGGACCTCAAATCTCCCAGACTTGTGGCTTGTGTATTCTTCTGGGATATGCATACTTCCTCTGTTCTAGGATAATCTGTGTTTGTCTGTGGCTCTAGTGGTTTAGAATGGTGGGAATTAAGTATGATGTTTTCTTCACACTTCCTTTCCACCTTTTTTCTTGGCCTTCCTCTGTGGTCACAGGACAAGGAGAAAGCGTGAAGAAAAAAAAAGCAGTGTGTCTATCCATTTAATTGAGTCAAGTTGCAAAATCCTCCTTGGCTGATTCATGTCTATGGGCCAAATGTGGGCATAAAAAAGGCTTATTCCTGTGCAATCACCTAGAAATTGTTTTTCCCTTGTGATATCTGACCCATACCTTCAGCTGACCCATACCTATCAGTATGCACACAACAGCTTTGTACAATCCACACACCTGTACCAATGTTGTTCGAACAAGCTGGATATCTCTGATCTTCAGTCAAGTCCTTAACACTAGAACACATTATTGTCTATCACTCAGACCTAGAGAAGTGCTCGGGTCAGAAGGTGGCAATTCTATTGTTTTTCTACGTGGGAGTTCTCAGTCTTGGCAACCTGTTACCAAGATTGAAAAGGTTATAGAAATGCATGTTGCATTATGCTACCCAAATTACCCTCAGGAATGAGGGGCTTATTCCCATAGCTGCTGTAATTGTTGCTACAAAAAGACCACTTGTTCTCAACTTTGTCAGGAATCTTCTGGTAAGTCCCTTGCTCAATGTTGGGTCTCCTCCAGGAGAGGCCTACATTTAGTAACTTTGCAATGTCAGAGTACAGAGCTTCTGCTCAACTCAGGTAAACACTGAAGAGTCATCCAATGCTAGAGCTCTATGCCTACAGAATTTGACCTCAGGAAAATGGCAAAGGATTCTGCACTCTGGACAGAGTAGAGAAGGGAGTGGGGGTACTATACTTTCTGGGGTGGCTGTCAAGTAGGGGCTAATGAACTTGCTGCCAGTTCTGTGCATTGTAAGAAGTCTTACAAAGCAGAGATTGTTGCTCATCTCTAGTATCTTTCTGAACACAGACTTGGTGAGTAATTTCCTCCTTTTGTCATCAGTTTGTGGTTATTTCCCATTACTAGACAATAGGTACACTTTTCTCCACACCTGGTTACATTTGGCGTTGACTCTCTTAAGCAAATTTAAGTTTTATCTGGTTTTCTTCTTCAGGACAGCAAAAAATATTCACTCGAATTGTAATTAAGACTGCCGTAGCTAATGTTTTATATATGTATACAACCTGCACATTATTTAAATGTGTTTATGTATTTACTTACATTTATTATCGACCCAATTGAATGTTTTAACTTTCACTAAGTTTAACATGAAATCAATTTGTCATATTTCTCTTTAGTGAACAAACAAAATACACTATTGCTTAAGTGATCATTCAGATTTTCATTATAATATGTTACTGCTCTCTGGCTTGTATGTTTAATATTACACTGCTTTGTCTTCATTTACCCTTCAATTACTGAGGTGAAAATTCTGACCTAGACATACTAATTACTTGGCTTATTACCTTCACATTATATCGGTAATGGGGTGATAGTGAGCATAATTACTATGATTTGAAAAATTATGCTTTGCTTTTCTATCACAAACTGAGATGTTCTCAATTTTTTACAACTCTCTTAAGGTTGCTAAACAGAATTTTCATGTTTAACTTTTAATAAAAAGAGCTTTAAGAATATTTTTTCAAATGAGCTTTTAATATTAAAATAAAATCTATAGAATAATAACAGTAATGCAACTTGAATTTGAATAATATCTTGCATTTTCAACTCTAAATGATTAATTTGTATGGATTAGATTTTCTTATTTGATAATTTTTGTATTAAATAGACTAATTTTTAAGTTGTTATAAACCTAACTTATTTTAGAAAATAATTCCCAATTCTTGTACCTTAAGAGCCACATATAAAATGATGAGAAAGTGATCAACTAGGAACATACTTCCAATTGATTTCTAGAACTGATTCACATGTGGCTAGTTTTATGTTCAGCAACAGACCACATATGCCCTTCCTAAATCTGCATGTTTGCTTACTTGAAGGGGGTGGGACACAGGGTAGAAGCAAACATTTATGCCCTTCTGGAAACACCAATGCATTCCTCTATTTTTGGAGATAATTAAATCATAAATAATAGACAGGAATTTATTGAAAATAAATAATCAACTATCTATACTATGCAAGACTGTTATAATGTTTATTACCTTCTTAAAGAAAAGGTTGAGAAAAAGTCTAGGATTTTATTTTTCTAATTAATTGCTATGTTCAAATCTCCCTAGGAATAGTTATAATTTTCATTTACGAGAACAGAGTTTCAGAAAAATACTGCATGATCTCACCATTAACAGGAACCTCATCAACAAAATGAACAATCAAGCAAAGTATAGCTAAAGACACTGAAACTGAGAACAGGCTGATGGTGAAGGGTTTACAGAAACAATCATGCATTTTTGCAGTCACTCATGTAAGCTACTCATGCATCTATTTATTGTATTCTAACTGTTTCATGTAATTAATACATTAGATAACAAATCTAATAGTTGCAAGATAGCTGTTCCAATGAGGAGCTGAGGTGGAAGAAATTTTAGTTATGTGAATGAAATTTTCCACATATATGAATGAATGACATTGATAAGATTAATTAATTCAACAAAGAGTTATTGAATGTGCATTTTGTGCAAGGCATTTTTTTAGGTGTTGGAGATATAACAGAAAACACAACAAGGTAGAATCCTTGTCCACATGGATGTCCCATTCCAATTTGGAGGTGGGAGGAACTATATAAAATAAATAAGGTATAGATAAATAGAAATATGTTGCTGAAGAAGTACATAGGAATCTAGGAAGAGGAAAGAGAATGGTGAGACAGAGGTTGGGAAGAGCAGTTGTTATTTTAAAAGAAGGCCATTTGGGAAGTAGTCTAATTAAGAAGCAATTGCTGCTTAACAAACCTCTTCAAAATCTAGTGACTTAAAACAATGAACAGTTACAAGAGTTCATGAGAGTTTGGGCCAGTCATGTAATTTGCAGGTCCAGGCAATATTCCATTGATTTTGGCTAGCCACATTCATGTATCTACACTGACATCACAGGTTGATCAAAGAAAGTTTCCTTCGTGTATGTGGAAATTTTCAGGCTATTGAGTAGGGTGACAAAAGTTACTGGGCATGAATAATATCATCTTCCAGATTGTTCACTTGGTAGCTTAGCAGAGTTTCAAAGGTATGAGCAAATGCATGTGAAGCCCCTTGAAGTGCAGGCTTGAGACTGGGTAATAACTATTTCCACTATACTCTGCTGGTTAAAGCAAATCACAACCCTGGTTCTGACTTAAGGAGGGGAGGGAGAAGTAGATTCCTCCACTTAATAGAAGACCTGCAAAAAAACCCCAAACTGCTGCTTAAGTGGCATGGATATAGTTAGTGAAGAGCTCGTGGTTATTTTTTAAAAATCTACCACTCTAAGATTAAAGCAAAATCTGAAGAATTAGTAATACAGTTGATTTGATCTAATGTTTCTGGCTAATAAATGAAAAGGGTAAAATCAATATGTCACCAAGTTCTTAGGGGAATCCAATACATAACTCAAATCAAGTCAGGATAGAAGTATTATGAATGATACATCTTAGGTAACATAATTTCAAAGTGAAATAGAAGAGGAGATTTATAGGGTATTTTCAGTATTCATTTATTCATTCGAAACTATTTAGTGCACCCATACTGTGGGTCAAGAAGTCTGACATGCAATAAGGACATAGAGGTTTAGCAAAATGATGTTCTCATGTAGCAGAGAATTTGCCTCATCTCTAGTGTTGGTCAGGACTCATTCACTTCGTTTCAGTATCCATATGGATTGCCTTCATCTCCCTTTCACAATCTTGTGTAATTTTAATATAATAAAGGAAAGAAACTTATTAGAAATATACTGAGTGACATGCTAGAAGAAATATAATATACACAAGCACAGGCAAGGAACCTACTGAGAAGAGTAAAAAAAAATATGTAAAAGGAAGATGTGAGCTGAGGGTAGAGTTTAGATGAGCAGAGCCTAGGAACTAAATGTAATCTAATTCAATAGGTCTTCCAGACATACAATGAAGCAGGAATGTTAGTGGTGTCACTCCAATGTATTTGTCTTTAAACTGATGCTACCTAGTCCTGGCTGGTGTAGCTCAGTAGGCTGAATGCTGGCACACAAAACAAAGGGTGCTGGTTCAATTCCCAGTTGGGGCACATGCCTGGGTTGCAGGCCTTGCCCCTTGTAGAGGCCACACAGAGGCAGCCACACATTGATGTTTTCTCTCTCTTTCTCACTCCCTTCCCCTCTCTCTAAAAACAAATAAATAACATCTGTAAAAAAAGAAATAAACTGATGCTACCTACATAAAAGCCATCAGTGATTTTAAGCCTTAAGCTTGATTAAAAATGACCATTGTGGACATTTTCTTTGGCATGTCATTATGCCTTACACTAGCTTTCATGATTTATGACTGCAGAGAAATTAGAAAATAGCATGCTTGGGGGAATAGGCAAATGGCTGCTATGGAAACCTTGATAGACACAGTTATGGGAGCCTCACTATGCAGACAACAGAAGATCTGAAAGCATGTAGTTTTTCCTCAAATTTCAAGTGAGAAAGAAAAAGAGAGTGGGGGAGGAGGATCTTACAAGAGACTTTTCAGATCCATCAAAACCACACTATGAAATAAAAGGTGTTTTAATAACACTATTTTCTGTTTTCACTGTGATGCTCAGCCAGCTCTACAAGCTCCATCTTTAAAGTTCAAAAACAGCTGAGTTACACATGAGCTATAAAAGAATAAGGGTATTTGGACATTGAAATGTTAGTTCAGCGTTTGAGGAAGTTGTGCTAGATTGGCAGTATAATGGCATTCCTATTAATAATCTTAAACTTCATCTGGGTTAATTAGGGTAGTTTTCACTATGTGTGAAAAGTTGACTCTGGATTTGTTAATTTTAGAAGTCAGACATTCACACTTTTTATGTCAGGACTTTATGAACGAAAGATAGTTATTTTAAAAAAATAATGGCCTATATTATTGTTTTAACAGTATATTCCACTTTATGACTTTTTGTAGAGAAACAAAATAATAAAATTCCTAAATTCCTACACATCCAAAGGCAGAGAAGGACATTCTGTAGGACTATGTCTTAAATAATCTGTCTCTGGGTTATATTTATTCAGATAAAATCAAAGACTAACTAAAACATTTGCGTGTGTGTGGGGGGGATATTTCAGTGTTAAATAGAGAAGTATTCATTAGCTAGAGAAAATGAGACATTTCCTTCTCAGAGAGGTTTAGACCTTAAAAGACAAAGTAGAGTGCTGTGAAGGAAAAACTGAAATCTCAAGGGCATGGTAGATGAGAGTAAAATGGAAATGGATACACACCTAGTGTTGTCTTCTTACAGATGGTGACAGGAGAAGGTGAAATGTTTGGTTGTTGCTAGATCAGGACTAGTGTCTGGTCCTAAGCTATGAAACAAAACAAAATCCCAAAGAGCAGGTAGGTGCCCTGACTACAATAGAGTGAACTAGATAAAATTCTTTCAAGGTTGAACAAAAATCTTCTTTCTCTAGGAGCAAGTAGGTAACAATCCCCAATTAGGTCAGTAGAACTCACTGGGTAATAAATCGTGTGATCATCAACCAACAGATATCAGTTTCAGCCGAAGGACCAGATGTGGTTGCTCAGGGAGATGCTCCAAGTGAGAAGAGTAGAGTTTACATGCTGACCCCCAAGTCTGGGGGAGTCTACGGTTGGAGGCACTGGTTTAAATGTTTCATGTTAATTCCTCTGATACAACAAATTCCTCTGATACAACAACCCTATGAGATGTGTACTATAATTGTGCTACGTTTTAAAATCCTCATGTGAGGATATGTTTTTATTGATTTTAGAGAGAGAAGAAGGGGGGAGAGGGAGAGAGAGAGGAGAGAGAGAGAGAGAGAGAGATCATTCTGTTGTCTCCCATACATAGTGTCCTGATCAGAAATTGAACCCACAACATACAATATTTTGGTGTATGGGATGATGCTCCAATTGACTGAACCACCCAGCCAGGGGTACTATTTTACTGTTTTACAAAGAAATTTAGTAAGTTTTCCAGGTTCACATTGGTAACAAACTCTCAGACCCGAGCGTCAGAGTGAGGTAATCTGACGCCAGAGCACACAGACCCTTACTCCAGTATTCTTGAGAAGGACCTTGAGCAGAAGTTTGCTGAACACTAATGTTTAAAGGATTCGAAATTAAAAAAACATGCAATGACTTGATATATGTTGAAGACATAGCATTAAAATCAATTTATGCAAATTCAAAAGGCAAGTAGTATGTGCTCAAAATATAGTCTTCTGATAATCAAATTACAAGGATCTGAGATTAAATCATTATGTTTAAGTATTATATAAATAACATATTTTTGTGTTAACTTTTCTACATTTTTCTATACTTTACACATTCCAGTTTTTGTTAGAATTGTGGGTAAAGCAGTGAGATTGTATTATGTAATAAGATTCAGCAGCACTATAAGCCTGTTCGTTAAAGCAGTTCTAGGAATTTTAGAAATTAAACAAAAAGGTGGTTACATTGGAATTTTATTATAAAAACTAAGTTTCATACCCTACATTCTTATTGAAAGGGGCATTTGATGTCTACACAAAGGTGGGATACCAGAATTTAAGGCTCATCCAAGACTTTCTCCAAAGAATGAATTTATATCTGCACAACTACCAAAAACTAAATAGGTCTCCAAATTACCATATAGAGATTATTTTAGCTTAGCATTTATACAGGTATTATAACAATTAAAGCTAGCATGTTTTATCCATTTTTATATTACATTTGGCTTGAATTTACTGTATAAATTCACACTGCATTTGTCATAGAAGTGACCTGAACTTAATGCCAAATAATCATCTTTTTCCCCCTTATACTATGTATTCTAACCTACCACTGCCTGTCAAAGTAGTTGTCAAGTACTATATAAATATTCAAATACATAGAATTATGAATATTTATGTGCTAAAGTTGCATTTATTTTTACATACCTTATAAATAAATAGGCAAAGACTTACCTGCAAAAGGAAACAATTTAGTCATGTTAGATGGTCTATAAATAAACTCATCTATATGTGTTCGATATGGATTCCAAATTAATCCCAAACATAATACTGAATATTTTTATCATGAAAAACTTGCCTAATTATATTTTAAAATCTGAATCTAACAGTGAATTTGATTAAATGAACATAAAATGGGCATTATAAAATTTACCTTCATGAGTTAAGAGAGTATTGCTTGCATTTTTGAAAATAATATAAAAAACTAAATCTTTTGTGTTTTTGTTTTCTTTTATACATATAATTAAACAGCACTTGGACATATAACCAAATAAGTGGAGGTGAGAAGGTAAGGAATTCTGTGGGAATAGCACTTATGCACAAACAAGTGTGAATCATCATTCTTGTGCTTTCTATTCCAGATAAATTGTCAGATGATACATTCTCTAGTCATCTCATTTGAGTAGAAGACGTTGATGATGATGGCCAACTCTGTAATGCCATCTTGGTGTTGGTAACAAAGATTGGTAAAAACTAACATACTTTTTAGTAGGAAATGTTAACTTCCTTTTTATCAGGATCTTGGCACTCATTTGGCACAATATATAAAACATTTGGCCAAGTGTTGGAAGCAAGCTAAGTGCCCATCAATAAGTGAGTGTATTAAAAATTATGGTACAATTACACAATGGAATACTATGCAGCAGAAATAAAGAAGGAGCTCCTACCCTTTGTGACAACATGGGTGGAACTGAATATTATTACGCTAAGTGAAATAAGCCCAGTGGTGAAAGACAAATACCATATGAACTCAGCTATAAGTGGAACCTAATCAAGAAGACAAACAAGCGAGCAAAATATAACCAGAGACATTGAAATAAAGAACAAACAGGTAGTAACCAGAGGGGAAGTGGAAGGGTATAACAGGGGAAAAGAGGAAAGGGTCATCAAGAAACATGTATAAAGGACACATGGACAAAGTCAAAGGTGGGTAGGATCGAGGGTGGGAGGTAGGGATGGCTAGGGTAGGGGGCATGGTGGGAGGAAATGGAGATAACCGTACTTGAACAATAATAAAAAAAGAGAAAAAGAGAAAAAAATTGAGTCACTAATTTAAAAAAATCAATTTGATTTCAGTAACCTGGGATCATCTATTTTCCCTAATAGATCTGAGTATGAGATGGGAACTCATCAAGATAACTCAAGTGTTACTCACAGTTATCCAGTTTCAATGAAAACTCAGGTAGGACATTAGAAATTACTGTCCTCTACACTTTACAATTCAATCTTAATCTTTCAGTCTCATCTGAATGCAAACCACCCACATTATATGACATGGATGGGGCTTAGGGGGAAGGACTAATATGGGATGAAAGGACGAACCTTGACATATCTAGACATGGAAACACATCATTTTTCCAGGCAGTGCCTTCCTATAACTTCCTTGATATCCTTTGGGTCTTGTAACAGCAATCTATAAACTCTATCAGATTTTGTTAGATAGCTCAGCAAATGTTTTCTCCCTCTGTGCTAATCATTAATCAATTTTCAAATTATATACAAAGTTATATAAATATTACTTGGTTTTTATAAGGATAAGTATTTGTGGTTATGAACATTAGAAAAAGGTATTCGGGAAGGACATTCTAACAGTACAGAAACAATGTCCAATTTCCAATCCCTGCTGTTTTAAGAGAATAGCCTCTAATTTTTGTGAAAATAACATGAGTTCTAGAGATTGTAAGCACAATTTTCAGCATCAATGGGGCTCCTCAAGTAAGTGTTAATTTTTTGGAATTTCATTTTTTGTTTTTTTCAGAAAATAATCTACAAACTTCAATAGATTTTCAAAGGACATATGGACCACAAAACTTAAGAAACACTAATTAAGATGATGTTTGCAACTACATGAACATATTTGGAAAACTAATTTGAAGACTATTGGTAAAAATTTCACACTCCAGCCAGCATATTTTTATTGTCTAGTTCACTGCACATAGTTTAGAATTTGATCAACAGGAATTTATTTCAAATTAATTAAGATGATATGACTTTTTATCACAGCAGGTAGAATGCCTGCTCAAAACATTTTACTTTGCTGATTATACAACCATGCATAATAGAAAGTAAGAAAACTATTTATATTGTTATTGCTGCTTAACTTTTACCCCAGAAAACCAATTTATGAAAGCTGATGAGGTGCCCTGGCATTGATTGTGATGTATTGTATTGCCTAGCTAGTGCCAACATCACTTCTGAAGGAAACTGCAATTCCTGGTATGAAATAACTAACTTAAATGGAACTTTTTGAAGAGTCAGTCTGCTCATTGGAAACTGTTTATTTCCCATGACTTAAATGGTGTCCTTACAGACAATAAACCACAGGACGTGGATAGTCTTCCCAAAGTGTTCGAGGGTCACCAAAACCATACAAGAGATAAATGAACCAATTCAAGAATATGCTTCTCCTTGAGAAATCTGCAACATATCAAAGTACACATTTTACTTTAGAGCTTAGAGTTACAAAAGTTACACAAAATGGCTATTATGTATTAATCATAGATTCTGCTACACAGTGTATTCTGAATGAAAAAAATACATATTTTCAGACGTGGACATTTTTGTATTTATGAGGGTGATCTGTATCAAGGATAGATTAATATAGTAATAATTCTATTGTATTCTTGGGATTCTTATATGTTAAAATGTCTCATGCAAAAATAATATTCCCAGGTAACCAGGTTAACAAAACTATGATAAGAAATTAATTAGATATCCTTTTTCAGTCTTTAAGATAATTTTATATATTATGTACACTGTGCATGTGTTATATATTATGCATTACATACACATGTATTATTACAGACAGTGTTGTTTGCACATTCAGAATTTCTAACAATGCAGAAACAATTTCTACTTTCTGATACTTTAAGAGAATAGCTCCTAGTTTGGGTGAAAACCACAGTAATGCTTGAGGACTTGAGCACAATTTCCAGCACCTATGAGCCTCATAAATTAAGTGTATTTTAAAAATAAATTTCCATATTTATTTTTTTGGGGGGGAAATGATTCAGATATTTCATCTTTGTAACTAAGTTATCTTTTTCTCACAGTGCTTATTATCACTTGTTACAACCAGGTGCCCTTTGGGTCTTCTTTGTGAACTCTTACTTACACCCAAAAAGATACTTTTGACACTTTTTAAAAAATATTTTATTTATTTTTAGAGAGACAGGAAAGGAGGGAGAAAGAGGGAGAGAAACATTGATTGGTTGGCTCTCCGATGCCCCAAAATGGGGACCTGGCCCGCAGGTCAGGCATGTGTCTTGTCTAGGAATTGAACCGATGACTTTTTGGTCTGCAGGCCAGTGCTCAATGCACTGAGCTACACCAACCAGGGCTACATTTTGTTGTTGCAGGAAGTGGTTTCTTCCAAACATGGGGATGGACACCACACACTTGATCTAACCCAGTATCTTCTCATTATTTACCTGCTGAGAGATATAGTTATAAAGTAACTAACAAGGCTGCAACAGTTTAATTTAAGGAAAGTATAACTTAAAAATTATAAATCAATCATTAAAATGACAATCGGTAATAAGCTGAGTAGGCAAGAAGGAATATCTTTTGATATTGAAATTATCACTGATCAATATTGTGAACTAGTGTGACTATTGTGAATATTGTGACTAGGCTATACAATAATATTATTTTAGAGACCAAGAAGCAAAGAGTTATCTGAATAGTCAATTAAACCGAGCAGGGAATTAAGGAAACCTATCTAAGGAAAACATTAATGAGAAACAAATATGAATTGTATAAAAATAGGTTTTTAAAAATTATCATTTTAAGAAGTAGAGCACAATAGTTTATATTTAAATGTATGGAGACATTTTTCTTGACAGTCCATTAGTCATTATTTTGGACCAAAGTCAAATTATTATTAAGTATTGAACAAATGATGTGGTAGTCAGAAAAGCGTATGTACTATTAGCTTAAGTAGATTTTAAATAGCTAACTACCTGTGCATAGTAGTGAACAGTGTCTCCTCTCACCTTCAGAAGCGGAGAAGAACTACACAGGACTGACAACAGGTGCGTTGTTAGCAGTCTGAATGGTATTCTGGAAATTAAACTTTAGATTACTTTCATCAAAATAACCTATTTAGCTAAATAGTTTATCATCTAGAAAATTATAGCTGAGACTTCCTTGTTAATCCTAATATCACTAAGACCATTCACTAAGATACTATTCAATTTTTTTTGATAAGTTGGGTTGCCACTTCAGACTTGTCATATAATGCTGATTGAGTACCACAGTTAACAATAATAGAAGTCACTGAAATTTAAATAGCGACTTGTGAATTTGAAGTGTTAGCTGATATTGTACATCCGGCATCCTTGAACAATAGTCAAGCAACGAAAATAAATAAGGAATGGAAAAACAACAATTGAAAGAGAATAGACTGATAAAATTGACTTATGACTCAAGTTAGTGAAAAAAAGGAGACTTATTTTTTAAAGTAGTAGAATCCACTCTTGAAGTTATACTATTTATTGTAAAACCAAATAAAACAACTTGAGAGTCAAATCTATTTGTTAGGCTTCCATAAGTCTGAAATTTGATAAAATAGAAAGTTTTCTGGCAAAAACAAAATAGATTATAATAGAGCAAGCATTAATTCCACTCTATTTATACTTGATAAGTTGCCATTTAAATTTTAGTTTTTATAGCATATTAAATATTGAAATGTTTGTTAAGAGTTGTAGGGATTGAGCAAAACAAAAGGGAACAAAGAGAGAAAGAGCTGGTGGACACAGACAACAGTGTGGTGACTGCAGGGGGAGGGGCGTGGGTGGAGGTGGAAGAGGGTATAGGGGGATACATGGTGATGGAAAAGTAAATTAAGAAAGTAAAATAAAAGTATCTATAAGTATAAAATACTTGAAAATTGCTTAAGGATAGATTACATTTTGTTATTTCTGAAATAACAAAATGCCAAGTATAGATAACATTATCATTTTTAAAATATTGCTTAAACTCTACCATGTTTTGGTTTCTTAAACATTCAGGTAGTACATCTCATGTCTGATGATGTCATTTGAGGAAAAGCATTCCTAAATCAATTATTATAACCACTGGACTTAAAGTAAATGTTACTTACAAAAGATAAACATTGCTGTATTGAAAGTGGATGTGTAAATTTATAAATACCATAAACTAGTTGTGGGGACACATGAAATGTAGTCACTGAAGAAATTCAAAATAAGAGAAATTGGGTTGCCCTTTGAATTTACTCATAAA
>PVIA01016385.1:0-19112 GCA_004024845.1 Tonatia bakeri | reverse complement strand
CTCAGTTTTTTGAATTCTTGTTTCTTCATTCTTTTCTGTTTGGTTGTTCCTTTCTTCCTTCTGGTCCACTCCATTGATTTGAGTCCCAGTTTTCTTCCCCTCACTATTGGTTCCCTGTGCGTTTTCCTTCATTTCTCTTATCGTAGCCTGCATTTGTTCACCTAATTTATGTCCAAAGTCAACCAATTCTGTGAGCTTCCTGATCAACAGTGCTTTGAACTGTGCATCTGGTAATTTGGCAATTTCTTGGTCACTTAAAAAAATTGGTTCTGGGGCTTTCAAATATGTTTGAGCCATCTTTTTAATTTTCCTTTGGTTCGGATGCGGCTGTTTCATAAGGGCGGTGGAGCCTTAGGTGTTCATGGGGCGGGGCACCGCAGTCGCTGGGTTGTGACGTTGTATGTGGGGGCGGGGTCTGAGAGGGAACAATGGCGCCTGCTCTGCTCTCTCCAGGACTTCCGTTCCCTCCACTGCCTCCCACAAGCAAACTGGGCCCTTGCTGTGCTGGCTCCCGGGCGGTGGGCTGGTGCACTTTCTCGGACTCTGTGGGCGTCCCCGAAAAGTCTCCTGTGAGGCTGGGAGAGTCTCCCGGCCTCAGTTCCCAGACGGGGCTCTTAAGCTTTGAAATGCTGCGGCGCTGCCCGTTTTTCACTTAGTTCGTGCGGAAACGTGTGGCTGCGGACAGCCAGCTGCCCTGCGCCCCTCACTGGGTCCGCTAGTCACCTCCGCGCTTCCGCGCCCAGCGTCTGCCACCGGTCCGTCCGCTGCCGTCTGTGCCCTGCGCGCCCGTGCCTGCCAGTCAGCGCCGCCTCCCACTGGGACCCCTCGACCCCACTTTGCAGGCCTCCCGACTCCGCCGCTCCTCACCGGTCTGGATGTACTGGAGCCCGACTTCTGTTCAATTAATTTCTCTCTGTTCTGGTTGTTAATTGTTTCTCAATCTCCGTTGTCTTCAGTCTTGGTTGCTCGAGGAAGCACAATGCGACTGCCTATGCCTCCATCTTGGCCGGAACTCTGTATAAGAAATTTTGAAAATTTAAAATATACAAGTCAAATCTAACAAACTACATATATTGATGCAAAAGACCACATGAATCATTCTGAAGTTGAAAAATATGTTTTTATTCTTAACTAGCTAGAGTTATCTTTGTATCTACTCCTATGCACTAACAAAGGTAATGGAAATCAAGTATATTAAATTTCTTTCATTTTGCCATACTATCTTTTCTGGTGGAGAGATAATACTTAGTTATCATATCCCCATAGGAAAAAAATTATTTCAAGACCAAGAGATCTCAGAACGCCTTGGCATATTCAGTGTACTCATTTGGGCACATACAACAATTCTACTCAACAATTGTTAAGAGGATATGAGGCTTGACTTTTATAAATTAGAATCATACTTAATAGTTATGTAGATAAATTTGGTGATTATCCATTGATAACACAAAAGATCTTTTAAAATATGATTAACCACTTCCCATTTTAACAAAATTTTAAAGTATAGATCTTGCTGTTCCAAATTTAATCAGGAACTAGCCATTCTTTTTAAAAGAGTACCAGTGTCTTTTGTTTTTGAACATTATGAAGCATTCAACCTGTCTCATGAATAAAGCAATTGCCTAAATTTCTTCCCTATTGTGAGTTTCTATTTATTTATTTTTCTTAAAGACAACCACAAAATCAATGCACTAATTACCTTTTCAATACCTTTGCCTCTGAATTTTGTTCCACAAATGTAGCTACATGAAATGACTGGAAAAAGCAGTCAATGAACTGATTATCATTGAATGCCATGCTTCCTAGCTACATGATCACAATTTAATGTCTGATAAAACAAAATGTTTTTGTGGTTGAAACCATGGTTCTTGACCCCATAATTTCAATTCTATTGCCAGATTTACACATTAGGCTATCTCCAGGTAGCTTTGCAATTATTTAAAAATAAACATCCCTGGCTGGTATGGCTCAGTGGTTGAGTGCCAAAGGGTTGCCAATTTGATTCCCAATCTAGGACACATGCCTGGGTTGTGGGCCAGGTCCCCAGTAGGGGGCGCATGAGAAGCAACCACACATTGATGTTTGTCTCTCTCTCTTTCCCTCTCCCTTTCCCTTTCTAAAAAATAAAGTAAATACAAATCTTAAAAAAAATAAAATAAATAAACAAAATTATTGAGAAACACCAATTAAACTGAGTGTCTAGTAAAGACTTATTTAGATGTAGTCCCAGATATTGTCCTTGGCTCATGGGAATTAGAAAAATGAAGAAATCTGATTTCCAGTAAATATGATTTGGTCCTAAGAAGTGCCTTAAAGACAGTACAGTGAGAAGCTAGGTAAATTCCTTGGCAAGTTGAGTAGGGAAACTGAGACAGATAGTTGAACACAATGGCCAAGCAATTTACAGCCAGATACAAAAGGTCACCTCCGTAGGGGTAACATCTAGGCCTCAGTTGTATTTCAGCTCCAGGCGGAGAAAAGTAACAAATCCAAGTAGGTGATGTCAGAACCAATTGCAATGATTAAAGAACCCAGCCCTGTCATTGACCAATCAAGTGGAGACCATGACCCTGAAAGGGCACACATGGAGAACTGATGCATATTTTGCTGAATCCTCCCGAGACCTCTCCTGAGATTCCCGCCTGCAGGAGAGAGAGAAAAAAAAACCCTCAAGACAAAGGAACTAGCACACGTGTTCTCCCTCTGGGAGCAGCCCTCACAATTCCCTTTCCTGTTTTCTTCTCCCCACTTCTTTCTCCACAAGCACAGGTCTCCTAAATTCTAAGGCAATGGGCAGCTGGCAGCTTGTCCCAAGCTAATCCTCTGAACCCGTCCCTAAAACCTGTCTTCTCTGACTTCCCAGTGAGCTAAGGCAGCCCAGCCTAGGCTCTCCTTTTGATTCTTCTAGGCTAAGCCTTTCCTTGTTTCACTATCCCCTGCTTTAATAAACAGATCTTCATAGTCACCTTACTCATGCTGTGAAATGTTTCCTACACAAATTTAAGAAACCACACACTACAGCTGGCCCTAGGCAGACCCACTCCGGGCCAGGCCCCTGTCCAGTAATACCCTCAGCCAAAAATACTCCCTGAATATAAGGTAACCCAAAGTTAATGCCAGTGTTAAAGATGCATATATTGGTGTATGCATGTGTCTGATTGTGTGCATACAAAAAAAAGTAAATTTCAGGTAAGGTATAGAAACTCTTTTTTTACCACAAATATGTAATTATCTATAGAAAATAATTACTCTTAAAAACCAACAATAATACAGTTATGAACCTACATAAAATTATCATTTTGTTAATATAACCAAATATTCATTCAATATTCAAATCAGAAAAAAGTAATTGTCTTTGGGGAAGATGACATTCTTTTCATTTAAACAATTCTTGACTCTTGGAACTTATATACAATCACACCTATTTTCAACAAAATTTTAAGCCTAATTTGAAAGTAATATCTTTAAAAATTCAACAAAATTTTAAAACATAATTTTAAGATAAGATTCTTTATACAACAACTAGTCTTTAAAAAATGAAGATCTTGTGGGTCCTGGGATAAAGCGATTAGATCTAAGGCCATCCCTACGTGATGCCAAATTGGAATGGGTCTGCCAAAGTGCTTCAATGAGTGCGTCAATGACCAGTTTATTCGCTGAGAGGAAATTATGTACATACACATTTCAGTCTTTAGGGTTTTCTGTAACCCAAAGAGTCAGGCTGAGATGGTGTAGAATTTGTGAAGAATCGACAAGAACCCTTTCTCAAAATATCCCTACCAGTGCCTGTTATGGTCAATCTGTTTTATTTTTTAAATTTATTTTTATTGAACTGACCTTGGTTAATAAAATTATGTAGGTTTCAGTATACAATTCTATAATACATCATCTGTGTATTGTATTGTGTGTCCACCATCTAAAGTTAAGTCAATCTATTTTTAAATGCCTTTTAGGTTCTGAGGCTTCTAATATGATGCAAACATGAAGGAGAATTTTGCCGCTCAGATGGAATAGTGGCTATGATAGATGACTTAGGGAGCATCAACAAGTATGGAGAGAAGCTGAAAGGGAAAGGGGAAGATGACTAAGACATTAGACTAAAGCTTAATGAGACAAATCTGTTGTGAGCTACCTGATTTCTCTCTACAGCAACATTTCCTCTTTGTAGCTTTGATTTCATCTCTCCTTTTAGTTCCAGAGGAACACTTATCCCTCTCTGACTCCTGAAATTTCTTGGTCTTATGTATTCTTCTTTCCTTTCTGAAGTTTGTCTTGCTTCATCAACAATTTGCCTTCTCCATTAAATATGCTCAGTTATGGGATGTACCCTATGCAGGTTTTTAACCTGTATGTTAGTGGCTGCAATGATTACCTTGGCTGTTACCCAAGACCTGGGTTGTCTCTGCCTACACTGACTCTTGATCTGGCTATAGTTCTTGCTGTGTTCAATGGGATATCAAATATTATGCAAATAGAGACTTGAACAGGGCTTTGAAATTAGGGTTTGCTCTCTCTTGCTGCTCTTAGGAAACTCTGTGACCACCCAAGAATAATCCCAATGTGAACAAGCCCAGTCAGGCCTGCTGGATGATGAGAGACACATGACCCAGATATCCCTTTTGCCTGTCAGACCGATAGATAGCCAACCATCAGACATGTGAGTAAGAGCAGCATGAGAAACGTCAGCTGACCACGAAATCATGAGTGAGCTCAGACACCACTATGTGATGCAGAGATATGCCATCCAGCTGAACCCACAGAATAGTGAACAAATTCATGGTGGTTTGTTAGATAACACAAACCTTTACTTAACCATATGACCATTCTTGCTATTGTTATAATCATTTCCCTCCATTTATTGTTAAGTATTATATTTTATACAGAGCATTCACTTATCATACATTATTCACATAATGAAATAAGCTTGCTATGTGATTCGGAGTGTGTTGAACAATAGTGTGTAGAATAGTAACAATGACAGGCATGAGGCTACTTTTATGGGACAGGGAAAATAATGATGGGTAAAATGTATCGAGTGCTATCTATGTACCATTTATCACATTAATCTTTCAACATACATTAACTCATCATGGCCTTATTATTGACCAAAGTTTACAGATAAAGAATGGAGTTCTGGAGAATTTTTAAATATTTGCTTGAAGTCAGAGCAAGTGGTGGAACTTGGCTCTTTCTTTGGAGCCTATGCTCTGAACCTTTATACTTTATCTCAAGAATAGATACCAAGAAACCTGGGGATTTAGTCCTAATTCTGCCAGTAACTTCTGCATCAATGACAAGGCAAGTCACCTCTCTTTATCTTTAGGAGTCCGTATAGCTAGCTACGTTTTGCCATGATCAATAATCGTCTTTAACCTGACTCCGGTCTCTTGCCATATACACTTCAATGCCTTGGCTATCAGAATTTGTCCTCCTCTGTGTGGAAACTGAACTCTTGAAGGTCACCATTCTCTTCTTTGCCAAATCAAATAGCATATCAAGCTCACTCATTCTGAATATTCTGTGGCTCATGTGACATAATTGGCCATTTCTCTATTTTGTTATCTTTTCCACTCCCCCCTTTTAAAAAAGATTTTATTTATTTAGTTTTAGAGAGGGTAAGAGAAGGAGAAAGAGAGGGAGAGAAACATCAATGTGTGGTGGCTTCTCAGACACCCCCCTGCTGGGGACCTGGCCCACAACCCAGGCATGTGCCCTGACTGGGAATCGAACCAGCGACCCTTTGGTTCACAGGCCGGCACTCAGTCCACTGAACTACACCAGCCAGGGCTCCATTCCTCCCTTTTAAAATTACTGTTATCACTTTTCTACTTCTCCACATCTTTAGTTTTTACATCAGGTCAAGTAGTTTTTTAGAGTAGTTATTCCAGTGGGGGGTAAAGCTTTTTAGGGTGCACGTAGCAGTTTCCATACCTTTAATCAGGTCTCAAAAGGTCTGTAACCTAAAACGCATTCACTCATTCATTCACTCACATTTATTGAGAACATTCAATGTGCCAGGCACGTTCTAGGTACTGGGGAGAGAGCAATGATTAAAACAGATAATATCTTTGACCTCATGGAGCTTAATTCTATCTGGGGAGGCAGAAAATAAAACATAAACAATTATGTGCCATGTCGTCTGATAGACAAAAGTGCTCTGGAGACAGGGTAAAGCAAATGACGGAGACAGAGAATAGAAGGGATCAGTGCTTTACATTGGTCAGTCAGGTAGTCTTCTATGGGTAACTGACAGTTGAACAGAAGCCTGAACAAAATGAGAAAGTAAGCCGTGTGGATGTTGTGGGAGTGAGCATTTCTGGAAAGGATGCTGAGGTAGAAACATGCTCTGTGCCTCCAGAAACAGGTAGGTGTCATCAGGGCTGACCAGGGTGAATGAGAGGTGAGCCCTGGGAGAGATTAGAGACGGACCTAGGGGCCAGGTTAGGCAGGCATAGTTAGGCCTCAAGAGCTCCAAGACCATTTAACTTCCTTCTCTGAATTCAGTACGGGAATCCTGTCAGCGTTTTTTCCTTGGATGAGATTGGGCTGTGGAGCCTCGTATATCTGGGTGACTGTTGTGAGCTCTTAAGAAAATTATTGGTTCTAAATGTAGAACCTTGAGCAACATGAGTTTACCTTCCTGAGTTTCAGCTTTCTGATTTTTACAATTGGAATTCCATTACCTACCTGATAGGATTGTTGCAATGTTTTAAATTAAGATACAATATGAATATATCCACTTCAGTGCTGGCGCAAAGGGGGTGATCAAGAATTGTTAATTTTCACATCTCTTTACATAACTTCACTAAGGGAATATATACATTTTCTTTACTACCTCTGTGAATTGGTTCTCAGATTTGTGTTTCCAGTTCTATAATTTGCTTTTTAATAATGTGCTTTCTTTCATCATTTGTCTACCTAGATCTTCCTATAGCACTCGCAATTACAAATGATCACCTTTCCTCTAAAGCTGTCGTCAAACCCACAAATTCTGTAACACAAACATACACGAAAACTCGATCTGCTGGAAATTGCTCAGTGTCAGCTTCCTGATCAATCTGTGCTCAGTGGTGCGGATTTCATCCCACACAAGCGCACGGTAGTCTGCCACGGGCTCCAAGGAAAGCTTAGGCAGTTTACCTGAGCTCTTTCTTTGTGTAGCTCCCTGCTTTCTGATAGTTTGCTCTGAAACTCTAGCTGCCTCAGCCTCCCCAAACACCTCCGCTCAAAGAAGCCACCATTCTCTGCATGGGTTTTCTCTTCCAGCATCGCTTCCCTGGCCGGAAGTTGAGG
Source organism: Tonatia bakeri (assembly GCA_004024845.1). Taxonomy (NCBI): domain Eukaryota; kingdom Metazoa; phylum Chordata; class Mammalia; order Chiroptera; family Phyllostomidae; genus Tonatia; species Tonatia bakeri. The sequence goes on along the minus strand of PVIA01016385.1, from coordinate 11,819 downwards.
CAATCCCTGAACTTATTTCCTTTGTTTCGCTTCTCTTGGGGATGTCTGTAGTACACTAGCTGTTGTCCAAAGTCTCAAAGCTGCTGTTTCATCTATTCTCTGCAGTTTTCTAGTTGTTCATAGCAGAAGGGCAAGTTTGCTCCCACTCACCTCACAAAGACAGAAGCCTGGTACTACTAAGTTAGTAGGAACCTATTATGATATATACAGCATTCAAACATCTTACACCCAGAGTTCCTACAGGGTTTTCCAAAGAAAAACATGTGTTTGGAGATAGGATCTCAGGAGGCGCTATTTGTTCCCAGGCTCAGGTACCCCTGACAGAGACTGTACATTCTATTCTCACACATCTGTTTGTCTGATCCTCATGCCCATGCCTTGCTCAGTTGGCACTGGGGTGCTCAGAAGATGCATAGATGGTATTCAAACAATAAATCTCCACTTCTTTGTTCTGTCTCCTTTTAATTTCTTCCTTCGGGCCTATAAATAAGCACCTGATACTATACACATTCCCCCTACCTTTAGAAGTCCATGTTGTTTGTTCTCATTTCATTGTATTTCTCCTAGTATAATTATTTAAAAAATAGCTATTGTTTTCTGTTAAGGTGGATGAAGTTTATGCAAGCCTTACCTATAATTTTGAAGGGATAGTTTGAATTTTAAAAAAAGCTATAAAACTTTATCACCCAACCCTATTTACCTGTATGACCAAGAATGCAACTCCAATAAAGGAACATTTTTTCAGGTTTAGGGAAAAAAAGCATGTGTTAGAACCTATGTTTTGTATTCACAGTATCAATTTGCCTGCATGTTCAGAACTGGTTCATTCTCTTCACATATAATCTCGTGCTTAATGAACATGTTTCCAAAGCTTATTTTTCTCATTATTTTTCAGGTGTTAAGTCAGGGTCTTATGAAAAAAGAAAACATATGCCTGCAGTAGATTTAGTTGGTGATTTTCAAGTGTTCATGAACTGCTGATATTAGTCTTTTGCAATTCCAGATTGAGACATAGTCATCACGAACAATAGCTCAGAAAAAGCCTCTTTATACTGCTAATGCAATTGTTAAGTGGATTGTTTTTGAGAATGAAAAGTTATGATTTGTGGCAACTTCTCCAGTCTGCCCTTGTGGCACTTTGGAATTGCAAAAAATAACAGAAAAAATGATAAAATGAGTGTTTCATAGGTGAAGTCGTTATTTTCCTTTTCCGAATGCAATAAGTATCTTTTTATTCACACTGAAGTGCCTCATTCAAAACACAGAGGCAATTGTACAATAATTCTCACTCAGGATGAGGTTTTGTACAATTGAATAATACCCCTACTTCTCAGCATGAAGTTAATTTATGTAATTTGTTACACTTCAAGATAAAATAATGTATACCCATATCTACCATATTCACATTCTTTCTAAAAAACAAAAAAAATTAATCCTTGTTGCAACAATGTCCAATCTCTTTCATTTCATAGGGATACATATGCTTTCATTGCAGTCTCATTGGTGCAGACGGGGGCTTCTGGCAGTGCAATACAGAAACAAGAGCAGTTGTGGCCTTTTTATCTGCAAAGTTTTTCAGGGGCTCTAAAATTTCTTCAGGGACTTTTTATAGACCTATAAGTGAGAGAAACAAAATAAACACAAACTCAACTAAAGGTAGATAGGATACCTAATGCTTTTACTTTTTAATGTTTATAATCTATATAGGTGCTTTGGATCAAGGGAAATTATTTCTTTTTGGCTTTGTTAGAATAATGCTACATTGTTTCAGAAATTGAGCTATCCAATATTATGGAGTTTCACTAGATCAAATAATATAATACACTGTTTTTAAAGTTAGTCATAAACCCCTATTAAACAACCACAGGGTGTGACTTTTCATTCCACACAAGCTTTTGAAGAAACTTGATCTATCTGAAACCTTCTTACACATTTTTAAATAGTATTTACTTTTTCATAAATTAATTCAGCACCATTCAAATATTAACAATGAATTTTTTAAAGGGAACAATTTATCTCACTTATTAGTTATCTCATGTGTATGCTCATCTTTAATATTTTGTTTTCTATTCTATTTGTTTTTTGTAATGTTCTGGAAAGGTCCAACTGAAACTGATATAAAATTATGTCTCAACTATACTGAAAAAAGAAACTAAGATATAACACTACTCTAGTTTTGAAGACTCAAGAAAGTCAAACAACAAGAACTTAATATTATTTTTAAATAATCTCTTTGCTGTAAGAGTGAATTTTTAAAACTGAATTTATCAGTGGCATTTTGTCTCATGTCTTTCATCCACATTTTTACTCATCAGAACCCTTGAATGTTATTTCCACACAGATTTCTTCAGGCATCCTTGAGATGACTCTGTTATAATGCTTATCATATTACAGTCTATTTTAGGTAATTGTTTGATTGACTACTGATTTTCCTCTAAATGATGGACTTCCTGAATTTAGGGACAACGTCTTACTAGCCATTGTAAACACGTCCTGAAACACATGACTTTTCACATGGTAGAGCATCCCCAAACATTGGTTAAATAAATGAATATTGCCAAATAAAATTCATAAACAATTATTTTTGCCTTTTTGGTGCATTCAGCTGTCTGTCTTCACACATGAAGACAGCTAGTCCCATTCCTTCCTACTGGTCTTAGAAATTCTGTAAGTGATTCTTTTGAAATTTCCTTTGAAAAGTCCTTGCTGATATATATTTTTTTCTGTAAAAAAGAAAAGATGTCACCTTTCTGAAGCACTGAAAATAACAATGGAAGGATTTAATGATAGTTTCCCACTTTTTAGTTTCATCCTCTAGCTTTATCTAAGCTGAGGAGATAAGAAGGTATACAACACAGAAACTATGCTTCATATTTGATTTTTAAAAATCCTTTTTTTTTCCTAAGGGAGATGCATTATCATTATCCATAGTGAAGGAGTAATAATCATATTATTTTGAGGAGCCATGAAGTCTATGTAATTATCTTGAAAGCCACTGGCAGCCATGGGGGAATACATTATTGAGGGAGTTATATTCAATTGGAAATTGGAAGGCTTAAGGTAGTAATACTCACTTGACCTTATCCTCCTTCCCACATATCTCCTGTTCTCTTCACTCCATCTTTTGACTCCACATTGAGCATCAGAAATAGTCCAAACAGAATGTAGGTTTTTCCCCATGTTCTCAATCCTGTCTACCAAAAACATGACTCAGCATTTCCCATTTACTTTTAACCATGTGTATTGGTCAGGATTCTCCAGAGAAACAGAACCAATATACTGTAGAAAGACAGATGGAAAGCTAGATAGTTAGATAGAATAGATAGACAGAAGATAAAGATTTTTTTTTTTAAGAAATTGGCTCACAGCTCTGGCTGGTGTGGTTCACTGCACTGAGCGCTGGCCTGCAAACTGAAAGGTCACCAGTTCAATTCCCAATCAGGACACATGCCTGGGTTGCAGCCCAGGTCCCTAGTGGGGAGCATGAGAGAGGCAACCGATCGATGTATCTCTCCCACATTGATGTTTCTCTCCCTCTCTTTCTCCCTCCCTTCTCCTCTCTCCATAAATAAATACAAATTTTGACACAAAGAAATTGGCTCACAAGACTATGGAGGCTAGCAAGTCTAAAATCTGCAGGGTGAGCCGGGAGGTTAGAGACTAAGGGAAGAGGTGATGTTGCAGTTTGAGTCAGAAGGCCATCTGCTGGTAGAATTGTTTTTTGCATAGGCTGGGTGAGCCTTTTGTTCTCTTCATGCCTTCAACTGATTAGATGAGACCCACCCACTTTAGAGAGGGCACTTTGTTTTTCTCAAAGTCCACCAATTTAAATGATAATCTCACCTAAAAAAAACCTTCACAGAAACATCCAGAATAATATCTGACCACATATTTGGGCACCCTGGCCCACCCATGTTGATGCATAAAATTACTCATCACACCACATAATGTTTAATAGGCCTTTGCCCCATAACCCTTTCCCACTGCACGTATGAATGGATCTGAGCATGTTGAAATCACAGGTTAATGTGAAGCTGGTCCAAGCAGGCCCAGAAGATATCTGATTTGCAAGACTTGCTAAGCTGGTCTGGTATCTCCAACTCCGTCCATAGTTTCCAACATAGTTTAGAATTCTGTTCATGTTTAGTACTTATAAACTAAAATATCATGTTGGTTCAGTCTCATCATTCCTTCCATCTGCAGCCAAGAAAATAGAATGATAAACAGTGCAAAAGATATCAAAGGACAAAGATTATTGGATTGAATAATATCTAAGATTCCTCAAAACTCTAAAATTCTATGAGGGAGGAAGAAAATATGAAACATGTCTAAAGCCTATGTTTGGACATATTAGTTCTTGTGATGGTGCCCAAAGGGTGAGTGTGTTTATGGAGAGAGGTGGGTTTAAGGAGAAGGTAAAGAGGGAGCCAAAAAATCATTGGTTGCCACTAGGTTTAGAGAGAGGGAGGTAAGGATGAATAACTGAAGCACAGGGGATTTATAAGCAGGGAAACTGTTCTGTGTGATACTGTCATGGTGTATACATGACATTATGCATTTGTGAAAACCAATATAACTATAGGCAAACAGTAAAGCTTAATGTAAAGCATAAACTTTAGTTCACAACAATGTATCAATATTAGTGGGATTGTAATAAGTGTACCCCACTAATACAAGATGTTAATGGCAGGGGAGACTGCGCAAGAAGAAAACAGAGGGAGGGTCCATGAACTTTGATTTTTTGCTCCATTTTTCTGTCAACCTAAAACTGCTCTAAAAAATAAAGTTTATTAATTTTTTGAAAAGTAGGAATGACTTCATTACCTATAGTAAGAATATGGTTAAATTAATGTAAAAGTATAAGATGGAATATTATGCACTAATAAAAAATGATGTTTGTGAAAAAATCATCTCTAATCTAATCCTAGAGAAACACATTCAGGAATGAGAGGGAGACAACATCCAGAGTATCTTTTTTTTTTTTTTTTTTTTGGTAAGGAAGGCCACTCACTTAGGAAAGAAAGATTCGAAGCAAAGAGCTAATAAATTTGTTCTTACAACAGTCTAATGAAAGATGGACTTGTGTCAGATTAGTGGCAATGAATTAGAAAGAAATATTTCCAAGTATTGTGGGAATATTATGAGAAATTGATGTAGGAATTTAAAATATACTTAGAAAATGTCACAAATGTGTCTTGGAATGCAGATGTAAGTGCCACAGTCTAACGCATATAGATGACATTGAGAAACCATAAGAGTGGATGAGAATGCCTACAAAAAGGATGGAATGATGACAAGATATACAATAAAGTCATTGCTTTACTAGGGGAGGAGGGACTAGTAAAGAAAAGTAGGAATAAGGGATGGAATAGTAAGGGGACATGCTTGAAATTGTGGTATCATAGAAAGCAGATTATTTCCAAGAGAGAGAGGTCTGCCGTGCCAAATTCTGCTGGAAGTCTGGTAAGAGAATTGTGTCGTAGAATTTTTATGAGTTTTGGCTCTAGAATTTGGCTTCTTGGAGACATACATCAATTGTGCTCTTTACTAGTGATGTGACCTTGAGAAAATAATTTATCCTCACTGTGCCTCAGATTCCACATTGTAAAATCAGATAAGAATGTTACCTACTTTACACAGTTTTCGCAAAAATTAAATGCAACACCTAGATTGCATAGAACAATATTTGGTAAACAGTAAGCACTCAATGAACATTAAGAGGTGTTTTTTGATTTGGCAAAGTAGAGGATATTAGTGACATAGTAATAATGTCAGTGGAAGCAGAAAGTGGGTTGTAGCAGGTTAAAGGGTAAATTCTCTGTTGGTAAAATTGTTCTGATAGCTCTTGCACAAATCCAGTGGTGAAAAACATACTCATTGCCATCAGAAATCACTATTTCACGGGATATTTCCATATATATAATAACAATCTCGTCTCCATACTTACCACCTCACTGATCATTGTGCTTGGATTTTACTAGTCTTTTCTCCTTTAAATTTAGAGGTTTCCCCCTTCTGTTGAACCAGAATCTGCCTTCTAAGACCGTCAATTCAGGAACCTTCTGTCATTTGGGGCCCAAATACTAGGTAATACTAAAGTATAATGAACATTTTATTTCTTAAACATCTATTTTTCAGCCCTTTATATAAACTGTAGGCCTTCTTTAAGTTATCAATGTTCAAGGTTCTCAAAAATGCCCATCAGAATCACTTGGGATTAAAAAAATAGATTCTGAATCTCAAGCCTATCAATCCCAAAACTCCAAGAGATAGGGAACCAGGATTCTCTAACTTAAATGTTTCTTTAGCAAATGTTGTAATTTAAATGTTTCTTTGGCAAATCTGACTTACAGTCAAGTAATGTAACCAAACCACCATTGATCTATTGTTTACATGGTGGGGGTTGGGAGGGTACCTTCAGAGATTCATTTTCTTCTTTTTTCGAATTCAGAGATTCCAAGGTTACCAAATGTCACTTTCACTAGCCCCATTACTTTACCATTGGATATTTCCAAATTGCAAACATACTACATTTTGCAGAGATACCAATTAGTTCCAATCTGATAATTTAAGAGCTAATTGCAATATACAAGGCTTTGGCACCCAGGTGTGATACAGCTGGGTGTGCTCACTTGGCTACATTTCTCTGCCAAATAGATGCTGCATCTGGTTGGCACATGGGAGTGCACCAGTAATGCTCATGGGGCTCTTAGAATTTATACAGTGTTCATAGTGAAATTAATTGTACTTCCCCACCATCACCAGCTCATAGTTCTTGCAGGGTTCTTTGAATGAGCTGTCCCCAGCTCTTTCTCACCAATGGCAAGGGGTGGCAGCAGCTAGGCATTTAGCTGAAAACCAAAGTCCAAGTTGATTTCACACTTTGAAATTGGCTTCATGCTTTTCTTTAGATAAGAAGGCAATAGCTGTGGGCTGCGTAGTTCTATTCTTGCTTTCTCCACGGGTATTCTGACATCTTGAGCATGATCCTCAGCATCACAAAATAAGACTGGAAACATAGGGGTACCAACCCATTTCTCCTCATATTGTGATTGGATTTTATGTATATTTATTACCCATAATTACATTATGCCATCACTGTCACTTGCATCCTCACTACTCTGTGGCAAGACCAACTTCAAGAGCTAATTTTTTTCCCTGTCTTTGCACACTCTTCTGTTTCCAGGAAATGGTCTTCCCCTTAGCTACTATTGCTTTAGCTGCACTACTTGCTTGTAAGTTGCACCCGCATATGTTTTTTTTTTTTCTGATAGAGATAGGCATCTGGAATTCAGCCTTTGCAGTTGCCCTCTCACTGGAACCTTACTCACACCTGCAATATTGTACACAGCGCTCTAGAAAACACCTCAAGATGATCCAGGACTCATCAAGCATCATCTACAAGAAAGTAGCTTCTCCATTGGAACAATTAAAATTAGGATACCACACCAGGTAAAGCACTTCTGGATACTGTGAAAATTAGCGGTCTGCCTACAGCTCTCAGCCTCTGGGAAAAGTGAACCCAGAAACCACTACTCTTGAAATGATTTGTTTTCATCTTTGTTTTGACACAGTTTTAATTTTCTGAGTGCTTGTCTTCACTCCAACACTAACTCCAGCTGCCTCACTTGTAATTTGTACCTTCTCTGGGGTTTGTAGAAATTCCTAATGTCTCCTTTATGTTGTTTCAGATGGAGTTTGATTTTAAAATGCCTTTTTTGCTCCAAAATCTTCATTCTCAGGCTTAGATTCTGTATTGTCCTAGTAAACTCTCTTACAGCTGAAACTATTCAGGTCCCCAAAGCAATTGGTACCATCCTTTACACATGGTAGTTGCTCAATACATTTTCATTTGTTTCTTTATTCATTCATTTAACAAATATTTATTGAGTTCCATCCATGGCTAGGCATTGTTTTCGGTTTTGGTATTTCAACAGTGGATAAAGCAAACTCTCCATTCTTGTAGAACTTACACTGTAGTGGTAAAAACAGCCAATAAACAAAGATATACATATATATATATATATATATATAAAGTTTGTAAGAGTTATTGAGAAAAATCAAATAGGATAAGAGGGATAGTGAATGCTAGGGCCCAAAACTGGCTGCTGCTTTGGACAGGTTGGTCTATGGACTCCCTCACTGATGAGGTGACATTTGAGCAGAAACCTGAAGGAAAGTAGAGGGGTGAGTGCGCAAATTTCTGGGGAAGAGTTCCAGGCAGAGGGAAAAGTAAATGCCAAGGTCATGAGGGAGCATACTTAGAGAATAAGTGATGGGGGGTGGATGGATGGATATTGGATACTGAACAAATTAAGGAAGATACACTGTTGGGGACAGATCCTCCAATGACACCAAAGTTTGTATCCTGAATAATCTCTTCCATTTGAGCATGGGCAGGCACTATAACTTGCTTTTAACACATAGAATACGGCAAAGGTAAGGAGCTCTCACTCCCATGTTTATGTTATTGCATCTAAATCTATATCGGGCCCTGGCTGGTGTAGCTCAGCAGATTGAACATGGGCTGCAAACCAAATGGTCACCGGTTCAATTCCCAGTCAGGGCACACACCTGGCTTGTGGGCCAGGTCCCTAGTAGGGACATGTGAGATGCAAGCACACATTGATGTTTCTCTCCCTGTCTTTCTCCTTCCCTTCCCCTCTCTCTAAAAATAAATAAATAAAATCTTTAAAAAACTGATTAAAAATAATAAATCTACATCTGTATCTATACCTATACCTATATCTATCTCGATATATCTGTCTTGCTAGCATGCACTAGAAAGACTCTCCTACTGGCCTTGAAGCAGCAACCTTCTGGAATGTGAACTGCCCATGGAAAGAACCATGTGGTAGGGAAGTACAGGTGGCCTCTAGGAGCTTCGGGACATAGTCCAACAGCCACAAGAAACTAAATTCTACCAACACCCATGTGAGCCCAGAAGAGGAGACTAAGGTCCAGATGAGAATGCAGTCAGTCTGGCCAACACCATGATTATAGCCTTGCGAGATCCTGAACAGAAGATTCAGCTAAGTTGTACCTAGATTCCTGAACAATCGAAACTGTGAGATAATAAATGTATGTTGTTTTAAGCTACTAATCATAGTAATTTTTTATGCAGCAATGTAAAACCAACACTACAACTGAGCTAAGTAGCAGGTACAAAATTTCATGTTACTCAATCATCTTACTTATCCCCTACCCCAAACTCAAGAGTAACAAATGTATTATGTGGTTAGTTTTCCACCTCTCCTGCCCCCTCCCCTCACCCTCATGTTCAGGCTCAGTCTCAGCTCAGTAGCTAGGACCACATTTTACTTTGTGCAGTATTCTAATCTTTTGCTACATAACAGACTACCCCCAAATCTTAGTGGTTTGAAAGAATAATAGAGTGGTTCCTCAGTACTCATCATTAATTTGTTCTGACAAGTGGTGTGGAAGCAACAATTCATGAAGCATTTCCTCTTGCAGCATGGCATCATGGCTCATACAAGTTCTAGCAAGTGCAAGGAGTGGCAAGCAAACGCCAAGTGCAGAAACATTTTTCTCATCAAAATGTGACAAGTGCCACATTGGATGAGTTCTGAAGCCAATGAGTACTGGGGTACCACTGTGTATCATCTGTTCTTGTGGTTCTGGGGTCACATGGTAATACTCATGTGTTTGCAGTCATATAAATGATGGTCAAGACTGGAGTCATCTAAGGGCTCAAGTGGGCTGGATGTCCAAGGCAACCCACTCTAAGTGCTTGCAGTTGATTTGGGCTGTCAGCAGGGAGCTAGCTGGAGTGGTCAGTTGGAGCACCTACATGTGACTTTCCCCACACGCCTTAGGTTTTGTATAGCATGGTGGATGTATTCTGTGTTGTAGCATCCCAAGAACACACATTCCAGGACGCTGTAAGTAGAAACTTCCAGGCCAGTTAAGAGCTGCAGTCATAACTGGGACAACATCTCTTCTGCATATTCTATATCAGTTTCAAGGGAGTAGAGAAATAGACTCTTCTCTATGGTATAGTGGCAAAGTCACATTGCAGAAAACCATGTGGAATAGGAGATAATGTTGCAGACATTTTTGGAAAATACTCTTGGCCACTGTAATGACTGAGGGAAATCAAACTCAATCCCATGTTTATCTTTGGATCATAATTGAAACCAGAGAGCCTGGAGTTCAATTCATGTTCTGTGCCTTACTAGCTATATGATTGTGATAATTTAACTCCCTGGGGCTCAGTTTCTTCATCAGTTAAATCAGATAATAACATCTACCTCATTAGTAGTTGTAATTATTAAAGAAAAAAAGATATTAAAAGGATATATCAGAGATTGTGGAACCTGGTAATACATCTATAAATGATAGTTATTATTATTATCATCAGTCCTGTTATTTCAATCCTGGCTTTATTCTTCATTTTCATAACTGGAATTCTCTGTTTTCAGGAAATCTTGAACACTCTAGTAGTAAATAAATTATGATATGACTCTCTGAACCAAGAACCTTTCCTACAGCATAACCATCTAGGCATGACTTTTGGCCTTGATTATGCCTTTCTTATCTTCTCAGACACTATCATCTCAGTCTGAACCCCAGCCAAGGGATTGGAGTCCCTTTACCTGCTAGTGGGCTTTCCAGATGGGCATCACCTACCTACTTTTGTAGATTTCTGCATGTGGCTCGGTCTGTGATTCTATACTACAGTGTTTACTTTATCCATCAGAATACCCCCACAGATTTGCATTAGATCCTTGGAGATCCACTGCCTGGCTTCAAGTCTGGGCTTGGTTGCAGAGTTTTACCAACCCACTCTAGTAAATCTAGGTTTCGATCCTGAGCTCCTTTCCTTTGTCTCATCCTGCTGGAGGCAGTATACCTGTTTTGGAGGTCAAGTGCTAATTTGTGACTTTTGAGGTTCTAATTCTCTTTAACCTCTTACAAGGTTCCCCTAAACTCACTATCTTTCATGCCCATCAACCCCTCCCTGCTTGCTCGCTTGCTCACTCACTCTCTCCTTCTGTCTATTTCTCATTGGCCCCACCATGACCCATAACCACACTTCTTCTGCAGGAGCTCTAAGAATTCCTCTGTTCTTTCCCACCTCCAAACTTCGAAAGACCAGTCAGTTAGGTGGCCCAGAATGTCTAACCTCCACTTGCATCTAAAAGTATCACTGTCTCTCCTCTCACAGTCATAAATGGGGATACCTGGACTTTGATTTCTTCTTGATGAGATGAGTGTAGAGCAAGAATCCATCCTCATTTAATAGCAGTTGTGTTCTGGGGAGACAGACATGGCACTCGATCCACAATGATTTACCAGAGAGGAGTGCTTTTCACCTCAGAGTCTACAGGAAAAGACAATCCTTTAGCAAGTGTGGCAGGTTGATTTATTGCAAATGCAATGTGATGGGGTGACCTACAAAGAAATAGCATTGTGCTCTTGCTGCTGGAAATTCATTGGGAAAGAATGAGAAGTGCTTTTTACCTCACCAGGAGGCCAGTGAGTCTTTTCTCTCCCCTAGGATCTCGGGTTACATTTCCTGTAGTGGAGACTAATCAGTTGTTGGGTTGCAGGGCTGGAAGGACATGTTTTCACATGGGTGGCAACAGAAACCTCCCTTAAAACACACCTTTGTTTTGACAAGGCATAGAAGTCCATGGATGCAATTAAGCATCACCGCTTAAAAAGCAGTGAGAACAAATATTTGTGCTTAAAAAATTTTAAACTGTATTGGATATAACTCCATGACTGGGACATAGGGAAAACAATGGATCCTCTGGGACACCCTAAACAATGGAGTGTTTGTGGTCCTGGAGGGT
>PVIA01016384.1:0-19130 GCA_004024845.1 Tonatia bakeri | reverse complement strand
TCCACCCTGCCCACCCCCTCCCACCCACATTCCCCCCTTTACTTCATGTCCATGTGTCATAAGTTCTTTAGCTTCTACATTTCCCATACTGTTCTTGCCCTCCCCCTGTCTATTTTCTACCTATTGTCTATGCTACTTATTCTCTATATCTTTTCCCCCTCTCTCCTCCTCCCCCTTCCCTGTTGCTAACCCTCCATGTGATCTCCATTTCTGTGGTTCTGTTCCTGTCCTAGTTGTTTGTTTAGTTTGCTTTTGTTTTAGGTATGGTTGTTACTGTGAGTTTGAAGTCATTTTTTAACTGTTCATATTTTTAATCTTCATTTTCTTAGGTAAATCCCTTTAACATTTCATATAATAAGGGCTTGGTGATGATGAACTCCTTTAACTTGTCCTTATCTGAGAAGCACTTTATCTGCCCTTCCATTCTAAATGAAAGCTTTGCTGGATAGAGCAATCTTGGATGGAGGTCCTTGTCTTTCAGGACTTGGAATACTTCTTTCCAGCCCCTTCTTGCCTGCAAGGTCTCTTTCGAGAAATCAGCTGACATTCTGATGGGAACTCCTTTGTAGGTAACTGTCCCCTTATCTCTTGCTGCTTCTAGGATTCTCTCTTTCATTTTCATCTTGGGTAATGTAATTATGATGTCCCTTGGTGTGTTCCTCCTTGTGTCCAACCTCTTTGGGACTCTCTGAGCTTCCTGGACTTCCTGGAAGTCTATTTCCCTTGCCAGATTGGGGAAGTTCTCCTTTATTATTTGTTCAAATAACTTTTCCACTTGTTGTTTTTCCTCTTCCCCTTCTGGTACCCCTATAATTCGGATGTTGGAAAGTTTAAATATGTCCTGGAGGTTCCTAGGCCTCTCCTCATTTTTTTGAATTCTTATTTCTTCATTCTTTTTTGTTTGGTTGTTCCTTTCTTCCTTCTGGTCTGTTCCATTGATTTGAGTCCCAGTTTTCTTCCCATCACTATTGGTTCCCTGTGCATTTTCCTTCATTTCTCTTATCATAGCCGGCATTTGTTCATCTAATTTCTGACCAAAGTCAACCAATTCTGTGAGCATCCTGATCACCAGTGCTTTGAACTGTGCATCTGATAGGTTGGCTATCTTTTGGTCATTTAAAAAAATTCACTCTGGGACTTTTAATTCAGTTTGAGCCATCTTTTTTATTTTTTATTTTCCTTTGGTCTGGTTGCAGGTGTTAGGTACGAGCGGAGGAGCCTTAGGTGTTCACCAGGGTGGGGCACCCCAGTCGCTGGGTTGTGACGTTGTATGTGGGGGCGGGGTCTGAGAGGGAACAATGGCGTCTGCTCCACTCTCTCTAGGACTTCCGTCCCCTCCACTGCCTCCCACCAGCAAACTGGGCCCCCCTGGTGCTGGCTCCCGGGTGGGTGGGCCTGTGCACTTTCTTGGACTCTGTGGGTTTCCCCGAGGAGCCTCCTGCGAGGCTGAGAGAATCTCCCGGCCTCAGCTCCCACAGGTGTTTTCAGTGGGTGCTCTCAGGCTGTTTCCCGGCGGTGCTGGCTCCCTGGGTTGCGTGGTGTGTGTTGCTGCCCGTTTTCGCTTAGTTTGTCTGCGCGCGAACGTGTGGCTGCGGCCAGCCAGCCGCCTTGTGCGCCTCACTGGGTCTGCTAGTCGCCTCCCGCGCCCAGGGTCCGCCACCGGTCCGTCCGCTGCCGTCTGCGCCCTGCGCGCCCGCGCCCGCCAGCCAGCGCTTCTTCCCGCCGGGACCCCTCAACCCCACTCCGCAGGCCTCTGACTCCGCCGCTCCTTACCGATCTGGATGTACTGGAGTCCAACTTCCATTCAGTTCATTTCTCTCTGTTCTGGTTGTTTCTTGTTTCTCAGTTTTTGTTGTCCTTAGTTTTGGTTGCACGAGGAGGCACAGTGCGACTACCTATGCCTCCATTTTGGGATTCCCGCTAAGTGATTTTCAAGGGCAACTTGAATTATTTTTGAAAACACTGTGTTAACTCTAAAATGTCGTGATGCTTATAAATGCCTGGAACTGTCAATTGCTACGCTATTTTTGTGTTAATATGTTATTCTGTTCCTTCTTAGGTGGGTCATGCTGGGGATGAGAGCTCTCTGTCTCCATTTCTGGGATGAAGAGGTGAAAGCTCTGTATTCTCCTCACTCTTGGGAAGCTTGATTCACAGGAGGTGGAGCCATCAAAGGAAGCAAAAGGGAAAGAAAACTTCCAGGCCTTTACCTGCCCAGGTCAGAGATGAAATTGAGATGTTCATACTGGAGAAGTCTCAGGAAAGGTGGTATCTTAGCTTCACCTTGGAGAGCTTTGGGACTGGTTTTCCAAATGTCTTGCTTGCTTACCTCTTCAAAGAAATTGGAGAAACTATGTTTCTACTTGTACTTCAAAGGTCAAAACTAAGATGAAAATGTTTCATCTTAGTTTTAAATAATGGCAAAGCTTGTTATTTCTGGCACATAAGTATTGGCATTTTGAAACAAGATTGTTACATCATTTTTAAATGTATCCAATGGAATCTAAATGTCATAATGCATCTATCATCTATTTTTAAAAATACATGAACAAGCTTTTCTTTAAACAAAATTTTATATCACTCTTTCCACCCACTCCCCCAACACACATACACTTAGGCTGGAAAATTGTATTGATCGGACTATCATGTTTCCCTACAAAAATTTTTTAAAAAATTAAAAAAACTCATCCTGATTTTATTATTGATGCAGTTTTAGATATCTAATTGATTTAAACAACATAAAATATTACAAATTTTGATGAACTATTAAAATTAAAGCACAGAATATTTTTCATTGGAATTAGGATTCAGTCAGTTCTATTCCTGGTTTTCATTGTTATGGATAGGAGCATAAAACACTCTCATTCATTCAACAGATATTTGTGTCACTAGCTACTCTAGGCACTCGGGATGCGTTAGTAAACACTACAGATAAATCCTTGCACTCATGGAGCTTACATTCTAGAGAGGGCTGTAGACAATAAGCTACAAACATAACATGTAAGTAAATGATAGAGCATATGAGAAGAGCTATGGCAAAAGGCAGGGCAGGGTAAGGGGGATCTGGGGCATAGAAAGAGGGTTTAGAATGGGTTGTGGTTTTAACAAGGTCTGGGTGGGCCTCACCAAGAAGGTGACATTTGATAGACGTAAGGCAAGGGAGTTAGTAATGCAGATATCTGGGGGAAACACAAAGACCCTACCTTGGGAATGTGGCTGGTATCTTCCAGGACTGACAAAGGAGGTCAGCAGTGCTTCAGCAGTCACCCAGGAAAATGAATGATCAGGACAGGGTGGCGGTGCAGATCTTGTAGAACCCTAGAGACTGTCGTTAAGGACGCAGGCTTTGACTCTGAGTGAAATGAGCAGCTATGGCAGGGGTTTGAGTGGAGGAGGGACATGATCTTGTCACTGGAAAGGGGTCAGACCCCAAGTGGGTCAGCCTAGGGCTGGCGGGTAATGTGTGGGTTTCTGACTTCACGCAGGAAAGAGTTCGTGACTCGAGTCCGGGTGATTTTTAAATCTGGGGACAGCGAAACATGGGAGGGCCTCAGGGAGAAGAAGCGACAGGACAGCGCCCAGGCGGGGCTCTGCTTTGGCTCTCTGCAAGTGTCATAGGAAAGAAGCGAGCCGTTTTGGGCTGTGTGAATTCACTGAGAAGTTCAAGTCACAGTGATGGGAGCGAGCCAGGGCGGGCGCCTGTTAGCTCCCTGAGAAGTCAGAGGAAAGGAGGCCTGGAGACAGGTTCATGGAGTTAGGGTGGGAAGAGCTGTCACTGCCCGCTGCTCCCCGGTTGCAAGTCTCATGGGGGCCCTTAGAATTTAAGAGGGAAAAAGAGGCACACCTGAGAGAGAAGAAGGCATGGGTGTACTCCAGGGGGAGCCCTTGCTGGGTCTTTGTCTTAACTGTTTTATCTGTTTTCTTTTTCTTAAATATTTTATTTATTTGTTTTTAGAGAGCAGGGGAGGGAGGGAGAAAGAAAGAGAGAGAAACATCAATATGTTGGTGCCTCTCGCACGCCCCCCCACCAGGGACCTGGTTCCCCGTGCATGTGCCCCGACTGGGAATTGAACTGGCGACCCTTTGGTTCACAGGCCTGCACTCAATCCACTAAGCCACACCAGCTGGGCGGGGGCTCTCATCTGTTTGCTAAAGGAAGGAGTTTTAGGGGAGGTTTTAGGGGGGATCTCAGTACAGTAGTCATCAGCTTTATGCTGATGTACCAAATGAAATTTATTCCCCCGACTTCATCCATCCTTGGGTGTGGTTGGCACAAATGACACTACACATTGGATTTGTTCTGTTCCTGAGTAGGGTCATTTAAGCTATGTATCCTCTGGTGGGAAGGATAAGTGTGAACCATTTACTCTTAAGTGCCCTTGGTTAGGGAAGATAGGATTTTGCGATTTACTAGATGGCTGTAAACTGCTCAGCCATTTAACTTGTCTCAGTTTCCCTGTTCCACTTGTCCTGGCTGACTAACCAGGACAATCTGACATATTTTAGGAGGGTCAGTCTGGCTGTTTGGCTGCAAATAGACTCCAAGGAGCAAATATGAGAGCCAGGAGAGCTTTTAGAAGACTCATCCCAGATAAGATGATGGTGGCTCAGACCAGGGGTAGCAGGGGCGAGGGATACTCTAACTCTGACCTGGGTGTGAGATGAGAAAGGAAGAGGAAGTCCAGCAGGACTCCAGGGGGTTGGGTCTGAGCAATTTGAGGAATGTACTTGTTATCAACAGAGGTAGGAGAGTCGGTGGATTGAACATGTTTGAGGAGGGATATTGTTCAGTTTGTGGCGGGTTAAGTTTGACGTGTCCAGTCGACTTGCTGGGTGTCAGGATCTGGAGTGCAGATGAGAGGTGTGAGCTGAAGATATAAATTAGAAGTTGTCATCATATGTTATGATATCACATATCTTAGATGTTACTGAAAATCAGGAGACTTGATGAGATCACAAGTAAATCAGTCTAGATAGGGGAGGTTTTCCAAGAAATCCAAGAAATGAGAAGCGAAGAATCCAAGAAATGCGCCCTGGGCCATTACAAGGTTAAACAATGGAAGAAGAGATAGAATCAACAAGGGAGAAATGAGACAGGAAGGGGGGGGCAGTGATGAAGGAGAAAAACCAAGAGTCGAGTTAAAATAAAAAAAGGTGAATCAAGGGATTAGTTGTGTCAGCTCTTACAGACAGGTCAATTAAGAGGAGAATTGAGATTAAACCATTGGATTTAGGCAATGTGAAGTTCACTGCTGACCTTGACAAGAATAGTTTCCTTGGAGTGCTAAGGAAAGCATAAATGGAATGGGTTTTACAGAGGGTGGGAGAGCCTCTCAGCTGAAAACCTAAAATCTACCACTTGTAACCTTGTGTGTTGTTATGATTTGATCATATGTGTATGCGGTCTTACTGTATTTTATTTGGCACGTTTTTAAGCTTTATATAAATGCATCATGTGGTATGTATTCTGCTGCCACAGAATGGGAGAAGTAGAACAGAAGTATAGAAAACTCTTTTAGAAGTTTTGTAGTGAAGGAAGCAGAGAAATGGGGCAGTAGCTGACAGTGGAGGTGGATTAAAGAAGATTTTTTAAGGTTGGAGAAATAACAACTACTTGTAAGCTCATGGGAGTAACCCAGTAGCGAGCAAAATATTGACAATACAGAAAAGGGGGTATAATTGCGGGAGTGAGGGTGATGATCTCGATTGGGCAAGGCAAGACTGGGATCTACTGCCTAGCTGAGGGACTGCCTCAGCAGAGGGACCGGCTCCAGGGGCCCGGAAAATTCACGCTGTACTGGAGGGAAAGGTGAAGAAGAGGTTATACATGCTGGTCTGTGGCTATGGGTAGATGAGGTAGCGGGATTCTGTGAAAGTTTTCATCTCATTGCTTCGATTTTCTCAGTGAGATAGGGAGCGAGGTTATTAACTGAGAATGAAGATGGAAAGAGGTGTAGGTTAGAGGACAGAAAAGGTATGAAATCCAGGATGGAGGAGGGGAGCAGGGTTCCTGGGCAGCACTAAGGGCCCACCAGAGGTTCCCAGTGATGAAATGAAAATGAAAATAGTCAGTGTGATGTGTTTTTCTCTAGCCACATTCAGGTGCATGGGTGCTGGTGTGGAGTAGGTGGAGAGCTGGCCAGAACCAGGACTGTGGTTTTGCCCAGCAAGCATGACAAAGGGGAGGGAGAGTAAGGGGTTTGAGAGTGTGCGCAAGGGAGTGATTGTAATGATTGGCTATTGTGAGAATGGGATGGAGTGGGTATGTGGGTTGAAGAACTGTTGGAATTAGAGTGCTACAGGGAAGTATGGAAACATGAGGTGGTGTTCAGAGAATGACATGTTTGAAACTGTGAATAGGAAGAAGTGGCTGGGTTAGGCTAGGACAAGATCCCTGGAGAAGTCAAGGAACCGAGAGGTCAGGGTAATGAGAAAACCATCTATGTACACACTATAACCACCTAGGATGGGGACAGAAGTGGTACTGGAGTGACTGATAGGAGCCAATGGTGAGAAAATGAAGGGGAATGACAGCAAGATGAGGAGCACGGGGTAATGAGATTTAAAGCTTCGGGTTAATAGGGAGAAGAGAGGGGGATGACCAGGAAGCAATGTTGAGGAGCAAGAAGGACACCTACACACCTAGGCATGGTCTAAGGGGCTTATGGTTAAAAATACAAGTTGCCACTACTTGAGAGGAAGAAGGGGAAGCAGTGTCCCTGGTGTAAGTCAGGTTTCCTTCAGCAAGAAGGTGAAGGGAACCTGAGGCAGAATTCTGAGGTGGAGCTCACAGGGACTGTCATTTGCATAAATAAATAGCTGTGGTGGATAGACTCTAAAGGGGCCCTCTTTGATCCCGCCTCCTGTTCATGCCCTTGTGTAGTTTTCCTTGAATGAGGGTGGGACTTGTGATTTGCTTCTGGCCAACAGAGTACACAAAGGTGACAGGATGTATGTGACTATGTGTAGGTGATTATGTTACATAAGGCTGTAACCAATGGGGTCTCTTATGCTGAGACTCCCCATCTCTGGCTTTGAAGAAGCCAGCTGCTATATTGTGAGCTTCCCTATGGAGAGGGTCACATGTCACAGAACTGAAGGAGCCAACAGTCAGCTCGAGACTAAGGCCCTTGGCTCCTGCAGCCTGCAGGGAACTGGATGCTGCCAACAGCCACATGAGCTTCGAAGCAGATCCTTCTCCAGTCAGGCGTCCCCTGTGATCTTGCAGGGGACCCAGCTAAGCCATGGGTGGACTCCTGACCCATAGAAACTGTGAGCCAATAAATCGATGTTGTTTTAAGCTACTGTGGTAATACTGATACATAGTAATAGATTAACTAACCTAGATGGAAATGAAGAAATTTCATTATAGCAATGTTATTCAATATTTTTAACCCCAACTGAAGTTTATAGGAGTCACATTGTTCTATTATTAAATCACCTACTTAGATCTTCCTTCAGATTTGTTGATAGCAAAGAACTGGAAACCACCTGACTTGCAAAAGAATTTATAACCATTTAATTCAGGTAGTTTACTTTCTCGGCACAGACACCAGCTTTTGAATTGTCCCTCTGAATTTCCCTTGAGGTCTTTACATGTTGGGTCCATGCACCTTAATAATGGGTGAGAATTTTGACTTTTTCTAAGGTGGGAGAAGGTCAGTATTGAAAGGGGATGCTGTGTCTTCAGGTGCCTTCTGAAGCTGAGAAATTTTAGAAAGTAGTACAGATAGCAATGGAAGACCTAGAAATGGATTCCCTTAAAACGAGTCTTGGAAAGCCTTCTGAACCCCAGGGGTAAGGGAACACCAGTGAAGATGGAAGTTTTAGAGGATTCCTGGTAGAAGAGGGACGAGCCCAGGCTGTGATGGCCAGGACAGCATGAGCCGAGGGGTGGGGCACTGTGTGAAGGGGGTGGGGGGGACTTGAGAGTTTCTGGGCCAAAAGGCGTAAGAAGTAACTTTAACCAAGCTATTAACAATTGAATCTAAAAAACAAAATACACATTCAAGTAGAACAGAAACAGAATCAGATACAGAGAACGTTTTGATGGTTGTTAGATGGGGGTATAGGGGGTATGGGCCAAAAAGGTGACGGAAGAGTCATGGGAATATAAAGTACAGAATAGGGAACAGAGTAGCCTGAGGGAGTGGTGGGGCCTGAGTGGAGGGGGCAAAGGGAGAAAAACTGAGACAACTGTAATAGCATAAACCATGAAATACAGTTTTAAAAAGTTACTTTTTTTTTTTTTCTTTAGAGAGTTAAGTTTTCATTCACTCTCCAAGAGGAGAGGGGTATGGTGTGGAGAGATACACCAGCCCTGAGGGTATGGGGCCTTTGAGCTTTTATTGGAGTATCACTGGATTATAGAAGAGTGGGGAGGGTTGCTGTTGCATGGCCCTTGGGCTACTGGGGGCACTGCAACACAGAAGGTTTTGGGTGGTTTTGTATAAACTGCAGTTTGCTCCAATGTTATCTCTTGCTTGTGCCTGTGGTGGGACAGTTAACCGAATTCTGTTCTTGCTTTCCAGTAATTTCCAGTCCTGGGGACATAAGCTCAGAAGAGTAAAATGGAAGTCATATTTAACAAGGTCATAGGTCTGCTCTGCAAATGGTGCCACAATAGCAAATGGGGCTGGCTTTATCCTTTCATTCCCCGCTCTGGTTTTAAAATGGATTTATTCTTAACGACCTGGGCCAGTTTTGGTTTTGGGGAGTAGGGAGGAAGATCTCTTCTGTCACTACTTCAGGCAGGCTAGGGATGTAGAGCTGTCCTGCCGGTGGGCCTGAGTGTGGGTTTTTAAGGGGAAAAGGCTGGAATAGGACAGCCCAGAAAGCAAGACTGTAGCTGGATACAGTTTGTGGAGGGAATCTCCCAGAGCCTAGATGCTCCATTGAATGAAGAATATGAGATATTTGAGGAGATGTGGCCTAAAAATAAAAATAAAGAAAAAGGCTGCTATAATTGTCCTAGGAAGGGAGTTAGCCAGGAAAACCAGGACCAGATATTGGCCTTAAAATCACAAAAAGGGAGAGGCAGGGTAGTAGGTAAATTCTGTATGGCTGACACTGCATGAGTAGTTCTCCATAATTCCAAGTCAAGGGATGAAAGAAAAAAAATGAAACATTAGTTTGGAAGAAAACTAGAAAAATTAGATTCAGTTCGTGGGTGACAGCTGAACATTGTGATTTCTATTGGAACACAGTTTCTCTCCCTAAAATCACCCTCATTCTATCAAAGAGACTACATTAAGTCCAGTTTCAATTTGGCCAGATTATTTGCATGAACACAGTAAGAATATGAACTGATCATACAGGCTCTTTCCAATCCGCTTTGCGGGAATTTTCACAAAGAACCTTCAGACTGAGCTTTAGTCAGCCCTTCAGGGCACGAGCCAAGCCACACAGTTGCCACGTGGTTTTGCCCGCAATACTTACAGGTTTGGGTGGATTCCTTGAGTTCTTGAGGTCTCTAAAATGTCTTTAGATTCTTCTCTTGTCATCTTTCAGGAATGCAGCCTTCATTCCTTACATGCAAAGACTGCCATGAACCATGTGACAAAGCAAGGTATAAGGCCATTTCTCCAAGGGGCTCTTATTGGCTTCAAAATTCAATCTTAATTCCTTAAAGCTTTCTGGTGATGTCCAGAGTCCAGGCATGATGCTTTTGATCATGACATCCAGACAAAGACTTGGTTAATAAAACCACGTTTGGAAACTGGTGCTTTTATAAAGAGTACAGATTCATATTGGGTTTGTGCAAATAAACATACTGTCATGAATATAATACTCATTAAAAGTTGCCAAATTGTGAAGGAGTTCGGTAGGAAGAAAAAAAGTAAATGTTTCAATATTGTTTATGAGTGTAAAATTTGCAAATGGTCCTAGGGTAAAAAAACAAGTTTCCTTACATCTGGAAAACAAAAAAATTTAAAATTAGAATATTTTGAACAAAGTCATAAGAATAACAATTATCTTTAGTTCATTAAGTCCCATTCAACCAATTTTTTCTTGATTATTTGCCAGTATTTTCATGAATCCAGTTATTTCTTAGGATTTTATAATCTTTACTTTAAAGATATGACCTGCTTAGATACCTGTAGTTTAGAGTAAGTCAGAGTCCTTTTCATGAACCTATCCAAAGATGTACTTCCAAATGCATCAGAGTAAAATGACTGTTTATAAAGACCAAATTTAAAATAACATGGTTGTAGATTTGATTAAAATGCAATCGACAAGTTTGCTTTTTTGTAGGGTATAATTTTCAAGATAACAATATCTTGATAATTACTATGAAGTAACATAAAAGAAAAATATAAAGCCCATATTTTTAGATTTAACACACAATCTTAGTATATAAAAAGACCAAATAGTATGCAAGGTTTCAAAATGTTGTATAGGACTTATTGGAAGTGCGCATTGAGCATTGGAAACAATTCATAAATTCCCAATGTGTGGATTACAAATGCCCAGAGTACCACTGCTTGAAGTCCTCAGAGGGATCTATCAACCTTGACTTCTCCAGTGTCATTGACAGGACACCTGTTACCCCTGAGAGCTGCCTGTTTGAACTTGACTCTGAATCTTTGCAAGTTCCTCCCTGGGGCAGACTGAAATTTCTAGAAAAACTATTTTGATAAAAATATGTGTATACAAATAAAATAGTTATTATTATTTTGTTTAGAAAAGTTCTCCATGTAATTTCAAGCATTTTAAATAGGCCTAATTAGTTAGAAAACTTCTCTTTTTAAAGGAAAGAGAACAAATCCTTGAGGTATCTCAGGGCCCACTGGAATAACTCAAAGTCATTTCTCAGTTTTTAAAACTTAAACTTTGGGAAGGTTGTCAAATATACTTAACCAAAAGATTATAATATAAATTTTTGTAAAACAATACATTTTTTCATAATAACCTTAAAAGACATTACTCAAAGTTAAAACTGGTTTTAATATTAAAAAATTTTGTCTATAACATAGGATCCTGCTTAATTTATATAAGTACTTAATATCTTTAGGTCTATAAAATATTACACACTAATTATGCCATCTGGAAACAGGAAATGCACCACATGTAATACACAAATATATCAAGTAAAGACTACACACATGAAGACTGAACACAAAAAGATTATACACATAATTTGAATTACTAATTATTGTAGAGAAAGCATAAGATTTCCCTAATTTGCTTTTGACAACTTCTAAGACGGGAAAGGGGATGGAAGGTTCTAAATACCAAGCAAGAAGACCTGTTGAGACTCTCCTTAAAAGCTTTAGAGACTGTTAATGAGTAGTGAAAAGGAAATGAAAGTTTCGGCTCCAAGGAACTGAGCAGCAGGAAAGAACCTGGGCAGGGATGCTTTGGCCCCCTGAAAGGTCAGAAACCTATTAACAGTAGTTATATTCTCCAGATGGAAAAGAAATGACTTTAGAACAGCGTATTTTCTGGTTGGTGGAAATTATATATATATTTAGTATGTATTTTCTGAAACTTTTTAAATATAAAAGAAGTACATGCTTCTTGTAAAAATTTCAAATATAAGTATAAAGTCAACAGCAGAGTTTACACCTTTCCCTACCCAACAGGTACCCAGTTAACAGCTGTGTTGTAGATCCTCAAATGTCCCTTCCAACTCTGAGATTCTGCCTAAATCTCTTCCAACAAGAACCAATGACTTTTATAAACACCTAGCCAGTCTCTCAAATGTGATTCCTTGACTATCCTGTGCATCTCTTTAACCCAAGGGGGAGTCTCGTGAATTTAAAAACCTTTGAATCTAGCGATCCAGGGCTGGCAGAAACAGAAGGAAGGAGCAGTCATCGCCAGTTTCTTCTCAAAGTAAACCGCTAGCTGTTAGAATTTAATTTTTGTGCCTACAGAGGTCCTCAAAAACAAGGCCTGGCTTATCGCTATTTATAAACTCTTACTGGCGAGGTCTCCCGCGCTGCTTGCGTACATTTTTTTTGCAAAGGGATGCCAATTTCTCTTGCGACCATACCCTCCAAGAGGCCTTGTGGAGTCCCCGGGACCCCAAGCCGGGACTCTGGGCGGCGCACCCACTGGTGCTTCTCCGCAGGCGCCTGCGCACAGTGACCCTCCCAGTCACTCCGGGGCAGGAGGCGGGGCAGCTGGGAGAAAGGAAAACTGCGGGGGAAACCGGGCCAAACCCTGAAATTACCCGGATGTGGTCTCCGCGCACGCATGCTCAGTGTGCTCTCGACAACTTGGCAGCAACACCTCTACCCTGGTCGTCGTCGCCGCTGCGGTAACGGAGCGGCTCGGGTGGCGGAGCCCGCGTTCGCACCCTCCCGCTCTCCTCCGGAGGCCCTTCCAGTCTTCCCCTCGGCTCTGTGGCCGCCCAGGGGACTGGAGCGGGTGAGGGGAGCCGGGCGCCCCGCGAGAGAGGCGCCCCTGCGGTGGGGCGGTCCGGGAGCTCGAGGCGGCCCGGCCCGCGCGGGCAGCGGCGCGGCGCCGAGGAAGGGCGGCCTGGCCCGGAGGTCTTGGGGCGGGGGCCGAGGAGCGCTCCGGGCCGCCGGGGGAGCGACAGGCCCAGTGCCCTCGCGGACTAACCCCGGCGGGAGAGCGAACTCCCCTCGCCATCGCCCGTGCCCAGGTAACGAGCCATGTCCCCTCCCCTTTCCTTGGCCGGGCCCGCGAACCCCTCCCGCGGCTTCCCCGCCCCAGGGCGGGCTCCCCGCGGCGGTGGCGGTGGTGGCAGGGAGCGCACGGGAGGCCAGCGGTCCGCACGGAGAGCCAGCATGGTCCCTTGCCGGGCCGCTGTGCTTTGCGTTCCCCGGCTCCGAGGTTGGTCCTCCGGTCCCGAGCTCCGGTCACAGTTTGTCGCAGAATGGAGTTAAACTCGAAGAGGGACTCCCGCCGCGGCCGCCGCTCCTCTTTGTTGTTCTTGAGTAGTTTCACTGTCTGCTGGGGCCGACTCCCTGGGTCGGCTGCAGAGGTTGCCTTAGGTGGCTAAACGCAAGTTGTAAGTGGTTTGTGTTCATTTCTTTTCTCAAGCAAATTTTTGTTTACTCTTTGTCCCTTATTTTCTTTTCTTGGTTTTGTCATTCTAGTTCATGTTTTGGCTTTGATTTGTTTAATTGCATTTGAATACTTTGGGTGATGGCGGCATGCAAGAAACAATCTTAGCACCTGACCATACCTCCCCCAGTCCCTAATAAAAAATGAAAGACATAGTGTACCTACTGCTCAGGACTCCAAGTACTGGGTGTGAAATTGGTGGAGAGTGGAAGGCTGTGGCTCCACCCCTTCCCCAAGCTAGATTTTCAAAGAAATGGGTGTGTTTAGTTAACGAAGGTTTCTTTGTGGGTTTTAAAAATACTATTGAAAGTTGGTAGTTATTTTCCCCCTGAAAACCCAGTAATTTTTTTAAGCGAATAATTTGTTATTTATTTTGAATTTAGTTTCTTAGTTCCTTCAGTTTTTCCACCATAGTTTAAGGTGAAACTGCTGGTGATATTTAGGAATAATAAATATGAGATAATGTGGAATCAACTTAATTACTCCGAATTGACTTTCTAAAGGCTTGTAGTCTTGGTTAATTTTTGTTTAACAACCTTTGTCTTTTGACAGAATTAGCATCCTTTTAGTCTCAGTAGCAGTTTATCCAGTTGTTTAAAAAGTACTCAACCGAGTACTTTTCTTAATAGAAAATACATATGTTCATAAAGTAATATTATTTGAAACATTGCATTTGAACTATTTTTATTGTGGATTTTATAAATTGCCTTTGCTATGTTGCAAAAAACTAAATATATTTCAGTTGAAACTTAGCATACAAAGTTCTAGCATGTACCTTTTCTGCCAAGGATTTACTCTTTTGGAAAGTTAGTACATGACATGTCAAGTTGTAAATGATTGCTATAATTAACATTTAAAAGTATGGTTTCCTAATGTCTTTGATACCATCATGTTTTTGCTTTTTGTTATTTGGGTTTACTACAGAACAGATGTAATACAGTCAGGCCAAGCCTTTAAGATTTGGAGTATTTTTAGGTCTAAAAGTGGTGATGAATTATGTAGGTTTACATTGGAGTTAAAACTAAAAGCTTTCTAAACAAAACTGATATGCCATTTTGTGAGTCTGTTAATAGAAGTGGCCTTTTCTTTGCTTTCCAGGTTTTTGGGAAGGTTGCGTTAAAGAGGTATTGCATCTTGTTTTATTTTTGAAGTGGGAGTGCCCAAGTAGAAACTTCTGTTTAGCTAAGTGCCTTCATTTTAAATCTTGAGCTTGGGGTGGGTGTGGGGGAGGGACAAACCTTCAAATCGGTTTCAGGTTTAAGAAAATTTGTGCTGAGAAAGTAACTTTGAAATTTTTCACAGTAAGTTTAATGTGGATCATTGGCCTTTTTCGATGGCTTTGCAGCTTGAAGCAGTTCTGCTTGTACTAGGGAGCAGCAAATCTTTGTAAAAACCCGTGCTTCACTTTCTTGAACTACATTGTGATTGAGCTATTTTTTCATTCGTGTGTGAATTCTCATGCTCGCGCGTGCACGCGCTCTCTCTCTGGCACATCCCTTCAGATTCCAGACCCCCAATTAAAGAACAAGTATAAAACTAATTTATGCTGCCCAGTCACACTCCAGCTCTCCGGCTTGAAAGCTGTTTTTTTCCTGAGTGAGTTGGTGTTATAGTAACATCATTAGGCACTATTCTAATTGAGCTCTAAATTGCTGAGGCTTCTACTAGGGCAGTTAACCTTACAGATCAGCTTTGTTCATTATATTTAAAGTGTATATTTAGTCTTGCCTAAAATTTTGCCTCTTTTGGTGATAATATGCATTATTTTTCTTATGTTGAAACATTTCAATTTTATTTCGTTCTCTTCAGCTCATTACTTTTTTCATTTTAATTCAGTGATTTTAAAAAAGTGTTAATCATTTCAGTGCTCATTGTATGTGTTTGGATATCCTTTTCTTTTTCCCCCCTAAAAGATAGTGTAGTGAGGCAGAGTGTTTTTTGCGTGTTTGATGATTAAAGGTGACTCTCAGATTATGTTTAATCATGTATAAAATTAGTCCGTTTCAATGGTTTCATTATTTTCTACATTAAATGAAAGTTAAAAGAGTTAGCATACACAATTTAATTTTTGTTAAATTATCAAATTCTGGGCTTTTTGCTCTACAGTTAATGAAGATTCGATTTTAAGAGACATTCAAACAGTTAACAAGTATGTCTAGATCGTCATTTGAATGGCTCTCAGTGTATACTGTTTGCGTCATAATATGCCAAAACGTATGCTTGATAATGGGTCAGATTTGGAATTTTTAGATTTTTTAAAATTCTAAAATGTGTAATTCTGGTGATGGGAAATGTGGCTGAATTTCTGTTTCTCAGGAGCAAGGTATTTCGGGTTGTGTCACTTTCACACTATTATGTGGTGTGATTGGCATCCAGGAAAATTTATTTTAATCATGAGAGTGGATAAAAATAAGGGTAGTGCTTACCTATGTAAAACTAGGATAATAGGCTGTCAGGATCTTATAATTTAAGTCTTGATTATTTGCTACTGCAAATTATATCATAGGTAAGATAGAAAGCTACCAGAGGCCTATTATAGCTAGTTTCTATTACTGCATCTTAATTTTTTTTTATTTATTGATTTGAGAGAGAAAGATAGAGGCAGAGACAGACATCAGTTTGCTGTTCTGCTTATTTATGCAGTGTTTTGTGTATATGCTCTGACCAGAGATCGAACTCGAATCCTTGGCGTATTGGGATGATGCTCTAACCAACTACTGCCTGGCCAGGGACTTAATTTCAAGTTGGTGATAGTTGTAAATGCCTTGAAGATCAAGAACTATACTTTAGTGATTACATTTTATTTTTAAAAAGATTTTTTTTATGTATTTTTAGAGACAGGAAGGGAGGGAGAAGGAGAGACACACCAATGTGTGGCTGCCTCTCGTGCGCCTCCCACTGGGGACCTGGCCCACAACTCTGGCATGTGCCCTGACTGGGAATTGGACTGGCGACCCTTTGGTTCGCAGGCTGGTGCTCAGTCCACTGAGCCACACCAGCTAGGGTTTAGTATTTACATTTTAAATGAAAATTCTTTTCAATCTGGAGGACTTACAATTGTGTTGGGTTAATCTTTTTAATAGTTATTTATGTTTTTATTCCCTAGGTTTAGGGCAGTGGTTCTCAACCTTGGCTGCACTTTGAAATTCATTGGGGAGCTTTATGAAACTCTAATGGCTGGATCCCACCCCCAGAAATAGTGATTCATTTGGCTTGGGGTATACCCGCATAAGAGTTCTGAAGTGGTTGAGCTATTAGGGTCCTCTTTTCAAAATTTCACTGGTGTCAGCTTTACAGTTTTTAATACAGTGATATACCTATGCACAATGTAATCATCTCACATCTAACTTAATGAGTCCCTGGAAGATATTGCCATGTATGTTTACTTACAAGTCTGTCCCTTCTTCTCTCCTTCCCTCCCTTATTTTATCCTTTTCATTTTTTTTGATTTGTTTGAACTATCTGATGGCAAGTTTTAGGACGCTGTTGGTATACTAGTATCATCACTATCCTAACTAGAACATTGATCTCTTATAAAGTACTCTCTAAAATAAAGTGCTTACTTGGGCCCCTTTTAGAGGAGCTTACTTTGGCAATTTATTTAGGTGCCAAAATTAACATGTAAACTCCCAAAGGAACTTGGTTTTCATAGGGGGTAGTCTCTTTGGAAACAATAAAATATTCTAGGTACCAGTTAACTAGCCACTTCATTGGTTCCTGAGATGCAAGTTGCATTGATTTAGCTTTTTTTGAAAAAGTATTTTATTTATTCAACTTTAGAGAAAGGGGAAATGAGGGGAAAGAGAGGGAGAGAAACATCGATGTGGGAAATATCCATTGGTTGGCTCTCACATGCCCCCAACTGGGAACTTGGCATGAAACTCAGGCATGTGCTCTGACTGGGAATTGAACTGGTGAGCCAACTCTTGGTTTACTGGATGACACCTAACCCACTGAACCACACCAGTCAGGGTCACATGGATTTAGCTTTTGCTGTCAGGGTTTAACTTAAATACTGTGAGAAAGTTGCTCAGTGAGCCCAACTAGTTGGTATTCTTTAGAGATCACTTATGCTTGTAGCTTCAGTTCTCCATCTGTATTTCCTGAAGTGCCAGTTTAAGAACAGTTATATCTCTGATCCTGGAAGAGCTATTTAAAAAAGATAAAACAAAATATTATTTTTTTCCTTTCCATGCCTCATCCCAACACACACAGATTCAGAATTGGGAATAGAGTAGAGGGGACATGGGAATCTGTATATAAAAAAGTACCTCTTTATTTTAAAGGCTTTGAATATTTTAGTGTGCTTATCCTACTGCTTCATTTGTTTTAATACAGTACAGGGCTTTATTTTACAATCATTGGTATACTAGAGTAATTTACTTAAAATTCATCAAACCTTAATTTGCATGTTTAAAATGTAAATCTCATTTATGATTTGAGGAAAAAGATTGCTACTGAATATTGGTCTTTGTAGAAAGGTATGTATGCCTTGTGTATCTTAATGTGGATGAATGTATATGCAATCCATTTCTTTTTCAAGTCAAAATATGTTCATAAATGTAAAACTGAATTAAGGATATGTATTTAAGGATACTGCTGGTGAATTCTAGAACATTTGATATCAATAGATGGCAGTCATTGTAATTCAGTCATCTAGAGGAAGGATGATCAGAAGTAGTACTTCAATGGAGTAAGATAAACCAGGAGAGAGAGAGAGAGAGAGAGAGAGAGACACACACACACACACACACACACACACACACACACACGTACGTACACGTGAGAGAAACATCAATTGGTTGCTTCCTGTAGGTGCCCCAGCTGGGATCGGTTTTGGTTTATAGAACCACATTCCAACCGAGCCGCTCAGCCAGGGCTAAACTAGTTAAACTGCTTTTTAAATGGGACACTATTTTTATTTTTACATAAAAGAATGACTGATAAACCATAGTTATGCAGATGTGGATATTTGGCAGGTATGTCATTGAAAATGAGTGAGGAGATTAGTGGTGATATTAACGTATGTGATTTAAATCTATATATATAAAATAAAATGTTTGAACATTCGGAAGATCTGTATAACTCATTAAACTAAGGTTTTTCCAAATGACCAATGCATGATGTTATAAAATCATACACAGGTAGGAGATCCATTCAAAATGTAATATAGATCAATGGATTTTTAAAAAACACAGCCAAAAAGTCCACTGATAGGGATTCAGATTTCACTTTGTAATTAACTTTTAAGAATTGCCCTTTGTTGCATTTGGCGTTAAATAAACGTTGAATACCTAGTATCTTAAAAGGCCATTAAAATATTCCAATTACTTATTTGTCCGAGGCACATTTTCTTTCTTTTTAAATATACTTTTTACTTTCAGTTTTTCATTTAGCAATAGGCTTTTTAAAAATAATCCTCACCTGAGGACATGCTTATTGATTTTAGAGTGAAGGGGAGGGAGGGAGAGAAACATCGATGTGAGAGACACACACACCTCAGTCAGCTGCCTCTCATATGTGCCCCAAGCAGGGACTGAACCCATAACCCAGGCATGAGCCCTGATTGGGAATCAAACCTGTGACCTTTTGGCTTGCGGGATGACACTCCAGCCAATTGAGCCACACTGTCCAGGGCCATACTTTCTTCAGATACTCTAACCAAAACAACATATCACAGCAGATTGAATGCAGAAGCAGATGACAGTCCAACTATCCTCTCTTAAGCTAGACATTAGAGAAATTTGCAAAAATGGAAGACAAAAATCACTCTGAATACTGACTTCTTCATGTGTTTTGGAACATAGTTGTTTTTCATAAGACATATTAATGCATAATGCACTCATTTTAAATTGATTTAATTAATATTTAAATATTTTTTAGTTTTATGTAGTAATATAGTAAGTGTCAGTAGATGTAACTCACATAAACAAAGGCTGTTTGGAACTCTCAATAATTAGGAATGTAAATAAGGTGACCTGAGACCAGATAGTTGGACAACTTCTATTTTAAAGTAACTAGTTATGGCCCCTAAAAATGGAATAGGCACACTGAGACAAAGAAATATGGCCAAAATAAAAGAACACATCAGA
>PVIA01016383.1:0-19163 GCA_004024845.1 Tonatia bakeri | reverse complement strand
CCAGGCTACACAACAACCAGACAGAAGAGACTCGTTTTTTATAAAGTTTTGGAGGAAGGAAGTGGAGCCCTTACAACTGTGCTGCAGCAATAACGACTTCTCAAAGCAGCACACATTCTCACAAATCCAGAGACAGGTGCATGAGCTCATCCCGCTCAGCATGGTCATCCACTCAGACAGCGGGAAAGAGCACCGTGCTGTTGAGCTCCAGGCATCAAGGCTATCATTGCTGTGGCACAGACTTTTCGTGCCATCATCAAAAGACAGGTAACTTTCATAAAACAGTCTGTGATGTGGCACTATTATCGATACCCTATGGCAGTCAGTCTGCTCTGGCAAAGGGGATCAGCACCATCTAATGAAACTCAGCATGGGCCAATTGGTGCCAACTACCATTTAGATGGTCACACAACTGCTGCTCGTAACACAGTAGAAACAGCATCACCTCTGAGGTGTGTCCAACAGGAGAGCCTGTGCTCCTCTGGAAGAGACTTGGTTCCTGTCGTGGGTAACATGCTCCCACTTTAATTTCTGATATATTATTTCCTTAAAGGTGCTCCCTGCCACACTGCCCATGGATCCCGCTCGGGCCTCCAGACAGGTTTGTCCTTTTGGTACGTGTTTTTTGGGTGACTTTCACTTTGCACAAGCTGTTTCCACTACCTGTGTCCTCCAGGTAAGCTGGACGCACACTCCACCCCTCACCTCCAGGACCAAGCTTTCCCTTGAACTTTTCACAGCGCTGCAGTTCCCCCTTGGACTCTCAAGAATGTTTCCTTTCCTCCATGAGGCTGCTGTGAGATCTGGTTACACCATCTTTTATCCTTTGTTCCCAGCCTAGAGGAGAAGTTTAATGCTAGGTTTGTTGAATGAATGAGTGAACTGACGCACTTTAAATTAGCACATTGGTGGAAACCCTGGAACCACATATGCAGCCTGCAGTCTGGAGATTCCTCACCGGCCAGTTCCTGAAAACGGCACAATCTCCTTAAATTGTGGGCGGGGGTGACAGGAACAGAAGGAAAGGGAAATGGAGGTAATGTATGAGTACCTCTCTGCTCCTTCAAAAAGGTGGGAGCCCCCACTGGCATGTGATCAAAATCCAGAATTAGGGGTAATGCCAGGGAGAAATTAGCACCACCCTCAGAAGTTGTTAATACACACAAGTTAGAAAGTTTGAGGTGGAGACCAGTTCTGAAATTGTGTGGTCACAAGTTTTGAGCCAGCCTGACCACCCAAGTAGGGGCCAAGAAGTCCAGGATCTTGGTGGCATGTCTGGGGCCTAGTAGGAAGGCATAAAAACTCCTCTCCTTCCCAAGATCTTGCCCCTTTGCGGGGCAAAAGAGAGTGGGGAGGCGCGTTCTTATCCCGCTGGAGAGGCTGCAAAGTCCTTGTCTTTCTTCCTCCTGATCCCAGCCCCTGGGTATCCCCAGATGCCTTTCAGAGGCCCTCTCTCAAGTCCAAAAAGCAGAAGGGAATGAAGAGGAGGGGGCGAGGGTGTGGGTTTAACCACGAGCAGGCAGACAGCTCTCACCTTCCACCTAACTCCCCAGACCAGCTGTGCACCTCACAGAGGGCGGCTCCCACCGCCCCGGCAAACTCCTGCGGCCCGGACACCTCGCGCCCCAGTTTGCCCTGGCCGCGTCCCGAGCCGCGGCAGGTCCCAAGTTGGCTTTGCCAGCCTTTGCCCAAGTCCTCCGCAGGGCGTCCGGGACACCCAGCCAGTCCCAACCTACAGCCCGACTCCTCCGCCGCAGACTGCGCTTACCTGCTTACATGGCCCAGTTGGAGCCGTGCAGTCCCGCGTGGAAAGGCTGTCCCTCCGCCGCGGCGGCAGAGCCCCAATTCCCCAAGGAATTGATTCCAGTGGCTGGCGGAGGAGGGGCGAAGGGAACAAGCCGGAGGAGGCGAAAGGGGAGGGAGAGTTCCGCCGCGATCCCGGCGCTACAGTTGGCGCTGGGGCGCACAGAGCAGGAGTAAAGAAGAGCCACCTAAACCCAGGGCAGTCCCGCCGGAGCGGGGACGAGACCAGGAGGCCGGGGAGGATGGCTGAAGTGGGAGAAGGACCGCCAGCGGTCACTGTGCGTCTGCGGCTCCCCGAGGACCTTAGCCCGGAGGTAGGCAGCTAAGCGGGCAGGAGCACAGAAACCTGCCCCCTGCCTGCGCCTGCAGCACCCACTCGGGGAGGAAAAGTTGGGAAGAACTTTTAAGGGCCAGGAGAGCCCGAGAGGCAGGAAACGCGAGCAGCCGGGAGAGGAGGGAGGAAGGGGCTGTGCGAGTGGGAGGGGACGGAGCAGGCGCCGGCGGCCGCGGTTCCCCCACCCCCGGGCCCGGCTCGGCTGCACTGGGGGCCGGGAGGCGGAGAGAGCTCCGGGCGCGCGTCCGAGGGCGGGAGGAATGCGGCCGAGAGCGCGCGCGGGGAGCGCGGAAACGTGGATCGAGAGCTCGGGAGCTGGAGGCGTGCGGTCCCGGGGGACGTCACAGCGCTGGAATCCGAGGAATGCCGGGCTGCAGGAGCTCCTTCTGCAGGCCCGGGAGAAGTCGCGCACTTTTAACGTGGCAGGTTTGGACAACGTTTGAGAAAGTGGGGGCTGAGGAGGGAGGACGGAATTAAACTCCCAGGAGTAAGAATCGCAGGAGTAGCGAAGAGATAGAGACCCAAGCCACCCCAAACTCGCGCCGCTCCAGGGGCGGGGGCGGAAAGTGGGAAGACACACAAATCCCACCAAGACCTCCGAAAACAGCAGAGGCTGGGCAGTGGCAGCAGTTTGCCCTCTCCGGCCGGGAGCAAGCACAGTCCGTCCTACAGTGGGTAACTCTCCAAGCAGGACGCCCCCATGCAGACACTACCCAGGGGAAATAGACCAGGAGATACTGAGGTGGCTTCACCGAGAGCCGTTCTCAGAGCTCTGTTTCCAGAACACGCAGAACCTCGGGGTACTGGTCCTGGTGTCGTAATCCACCCACCACACCCCACCCCACACACATCCCCTCTCCTGGCTGCGTGCTAGGAGTCGGAATAGGTCGTTTTCCCGGTTCTTTCCAAGCCACAAACTCGCCCCACCCCGCCTGGGCAGGCACTGGGAGGGAACTTCCTTAGCACTTTCGGAGGTGGAGTTAGTGAGCCGTAGCCTGTTTGATGGAAAAAGCGCGGAGCCAAGAGGGGGACCCAGGGTGTTAGGCCTTGCCCTGCTGTAGTCAGATTGCATGACTGAGGAGTATTCAGCCTGAAAGCCTTGGGTTCAGCAGCTGTGGAATGAAAGAGTTTGCCTGCATTTCTGCCCTCCTTTGCAGAACTGAGAACATGCCTTAGGAACCTGCTGTCTCACCAGGACTCAAACCCAGTCTTTTTTAAGCCTTTCTTGGGTGGAAAAGGGTATTTGAAGTCATCCTCGCAGAAGATACTGTTCTGAATTACTTCACTGTCCCACAACTCATAGCGAAATACTGGGCCTCTTGGAGAAGGGAACAGGAAACCAAAAAGCAGCACCTATTGTACCCATGAGGTGCAAATTTGTGGTGACCCACTTCGCTGAGCGTTTGATGATCTCCAAAAGGATCCCAAGTAGAGGAGACTCCAAAGGGATAGAAGGGGGAGGTTCCAAGGAAGTAAGATCAGTTTCTCAAACTTCCAAGGAAATAGCCAGGTAGCTGCAATGTGGACTTGCTGGACTTCCAGAGACAACTAGGAAGCGCCTCTCCGAGGCCCAGGAAGTATGGAAGGCACTTTGTGCTCTGGTGTTATCCCCATTTCCTGGATAAGGAAAGTGAGGCATGAAGAAATTGCAGATCTCACCAGAGGTCACAGAGCAGTAAAGTCGGATAATTGAGCCTAAGCTGGCCCCTACCCCCCCGCCCCCCCCAAAAAAAAACAACCTAAAGCTACTTCTCTCTTCAACTTTTGGACAAAACAGGATTAAAATTAAAGATACAGAAATCCCTTCAGGCTCCCCAGGTAAAACCCAAGTCCCTGCTCTTTCCCTGAGCTAGGACAGCACCTTTAGGGGGCTTGGAGGACTGGAATGGCATCTGTGTATTGTCGTTCTGAAGTCACTGTGATAGCAAACTCCCATCACAGCCGCTAAGACGAAGCATGGTGGAGAAGAATGAGCAAAGGACTTGCCTGGAGACGGGACTGTGGTTCTGCCTCTGGCCGGCTCTGTGACCCTGAGCAAGCCACTTCGGCTTAGGCCTGGGTTTATTTTTCCACTGGAGTGTGACATGGAGGTCCCAGTGGAGTTGAATTAGTTCAGCTCTGAGGTCTTGCCCGGGCCTGAACATGGAAGAATGCATACCAGGCAGATGGTATGTCGAGGGCGGAAGCTAAGTGGCAAAGCCAGGATGTCTGAGGGAGAAGGCTGTTTTCACCCTGCCTCCAGAATCCAGGTGAATGTTGGCAATGTTGCTGTGTGTTCAATGGGAAACAAGCAAATAAACCTGTAAGATGTAGCATAACCCTGCAAACTCATTTTTAATTTAAACAGCTTTACTTGTAAAAGGTTTTTCTTCAACATTATGTTTTTAGAAGCCCATGTAGTGCATCTGACCAGCCACATTTCTCCTCCTTCGGAATAGATCAGAGAAGTGCAAGTGAGAACATTATTGAAATAGGAAGTCCAGCTTGAAGTGAAAAAATCTTTCATGCTCACCTTTCCTACTCTGGGTAAACATTGAAAAGCTAGTCACAAGCTCCTTTCACAAAAATAAAAAAAAAAAAAAAACATTTCGTAAGTCTGCATCACATTCAAGTCTCCTCAATGTGCATGGAGGTGGACAGGAGCTTGGCTGATGGAACAGGTTCCGCATACATGACGACAGATTTACTTTGAGGTTTTGTGATTTTAAGAACTTGTCAGTAAAACTATCTCCCAAGAGAGCTCAATTTTTTATGCGCCTCCATCATTCTTCCTACCTTAATGTGTTCCTCACAATAATTTATTAATTTTATACCTTCAAAACATTGAAATCAGTGAGAGCGATGCAAAACAACCAAAGCAAACTGGAAAGTAAGTAGGCTCTCTTAGGAAAACTGATGATCTCTAGGGATCAAGTTTATTTATATATATAAAATGTATATTGTATATAAAAGTATATGAAATTTCATATAGAATTATTATTATTTTGTTTTTATCCTCGATCTAGCTCTAACTCCTAAAAGGATATTTGGCAGATCACAGTAATAGAGGGAAGAAAGTGGGAGCTTTTTCAAAACACACATCATCTCTATGCCCCCTGCTCCCATAGCTTATCCACCTTATTCCTGGGGTCTAAGGTAGAGCCGTGGATGGGTGTATGTGTGTGTGTATTTATATTTGAGACAGAATTGAGATGTAATTCACACTCAGTTAAAAATACGAGTCTTAACTGTGCCACTTGATGACTTCTTCACATGGATACATCTACCTTCCAGAGCAAAATACAAATAATGTCCACTATCACAAGAAGTTCCCTGGTGTGACTTCTCGGTAAGTATCACCTCTCTGTGGGGGGGGGGGGGGGCTTCTGCCACCAAAGAGTGCTTTTGCTGGCCCTCAAACTTCATGTACCTGGAATCACATCGTGTGTGTATATGTCACAGTTTGCTTATTCATTATCCCATTGATCTATTGGGCAGGTGTATATATATTTTTTAATATTTTATTTATTTATGTTTAAATAAATAAATTTATTTAAGAAAGGGAGGGAGAAAGAGAGAGAGAAAACATCAATGTGTGGTTGCCTCTCATATGTCCCCCACTGAGGACCTGGCCCGCAAACCAGGCATGTGCCCTGACTGGGAATCGAACCTGTGATGCTTTGTTTCACAGCTCACGCTCAACCCACTGAGCTACGCCGGCCAGGGCAGGGCAGGTATATTTTGACAGCATTCCCCAAGTAATTCTGCTATGCCTGGCCCCCCCAATTCGGAACCACTGACTTCTAGCAAAACTGTAATAAAATAAGCCTAGATTATTCATACGTACAAAAATTGCTGAGTGACAGAAAAGGAAAAGGAGAGAACATTTGAGAACGACCAAACTGAAGAGGGCTTTAATGGTAGTATGCAGAGCCTCTTACTAATAAAAAACAAAGTAAGAGATTGACTGGAATATGACATTCTTGTTATATAGTGACTTTTTAACATCTGTGTGATTCTGCAGAACAGTGGTGTACAACCACACACAGTACACAGCGCTCCTTGAGCAGCCAAAATAGTCTACGTGTGAAGGGCACCCCCAGAGGCGTGCGGTTTGGTGTCCCTGCTACTAGGAGTTCTCCCTTTAGAGAGAATCCATGGCGTCTGCTTGGGAAGGATCATTTCTGGCTCAGAAGACAGCCCTTCTTCCTGCTGGTTGCATTTTTGAGGACATTCAGTTTGGGGGAGCCCCGACTTTCCCTAGGTTGACCAGTCCAGGAAGTCTCCCCACTCTCGACTATTGGTGAAATGATAGGAGCCTGTTGTGGAGGCATAGGCAAGGTGAAAGTGCAAAGGGCGTATTTGGGGTCGCTCTCCAGTCTCGGAGGCCAGCCATACCTGAGTCCCTTTCTGTCGCATGCTGTCTCCCTTTCACTGTCTTTCTCGTGTCTCCACTGTCATTCCCGAAGCCCCCTCATCTCCGGCCACCAAGCCTTCCGGTCATTTGAACTCTCCAGTTCACTTCTCTTCCTTTTTTTCTGTCTCTCAGGAAAAAGCTCCCTGCCTTCCAAAGGGAATACTTCCTGACCTGAGCCAAGGGACAGAGGGCCCCCCATATCTGCACCTGCCAACCTCGGCTCCTACTGAATGACTTCTTCATTACTCCCTTCAGGAAAGAACGTCAAAGGGTTTAGGGTTGCATTTTTTCAAGCTGGGAGGAGAAAGATGGATCTGTTCTCCTGAAACACTGTGCCAGCTCCTCTGGCAACGCGGTGGCCACGTGGCAACGAAGTCAGAGTCAGGTGCACCAGTGGCCCGGCTCCAGGCAGGTCACAAGTTCTTCCAACGAAAATGGGCAACGTTAAAAATTCCACACCACAGCAAGACGTGTTGATCAAGAAACTCCATCAAGGGTAATTCACATACACCGTTGGTGCTTTCAGGAAGATGTAAAGAGATAAAACCTAGGCACTACTAAGTTTCTTGCCGTTTTCAATGGATTCATGATCATTCTCTACTAATTTTACCTTAGGTAACAAACACCCTTTGAATCACGTCAACAAGATAGGAGTTTCCCGATCGCATTCATGGGGCTCAGCTTGCTGACTCTCACCCCCTCCCTCAGCACTAACCTTGCTTTCAGGCTTTTTTTTTTTTTTTTGGCTTGATGGAAACACACACATGCAACTGTCCCCATGTCCTCTACCCACCCCTTACTGCTGAAAACCACCTGTTACCCAGAAAAGCAGGCTTCTACCACTGCAATCTGTCCTGGAAAGCTTCTCCATTTTCATTTAAACACTTTGAAACTTTGTAATGGAATAGAGTCACTAAAAAAAAACCACTGTCCACAGTCATTTGTACACAGCTGTTAAACTCAGAAATGTGACATGATGTTGAGTGCAGCAGATATCTGTCTGATAGACAGGACTGGTCGTCTTCACGCAAATCTCTTTGGTTTGCAAAGAACAAGATCCCACCTCAAACTTCGAGCCAAAAAGGGACGTGTTGGCAGGATCCAGAAGATGACATGGAATCCACGAGAAAGAAGGCTGGGAGCAGGGAACAGGAGGGCACTCTGCTGTCCTCCCTCTGGCTGGGGGTGCCATCCTCCTTTTGCGCGCATAGCAAGATTCAATAGCCATTGACCCTGGGCAAAGAATAAGGTTCTCACACCTGAATTTCCTCACCTGTGAAAGGGGGAACGGTGAATGTATCTATCTCATGAGGCCGTTGTAACAATGACTCAATGCGGGACACACCCTTAGAACAGTACTGGGTACACTCTGAACCCCCGAAGCTGCCCTTTAACACTGTCATCAACCTCACTGTGTCTCTGCAGACTGGACTTCTGTCCTTCAGCAGGGACTGGGTCTCAGACCCAGATTTTGCCAAGAGAAAGGCTATGGCTTGAGTTGTCCATCTAGGGTCTTGGAGAAGCACAGGCCTCTGTGGCTGAGCCTTGCTCCTTGGGTGGGAGATCGATTCTTGGAGAGTATCCCAGAGGGGCATCTGAAACCACACCGATAAGAAAGGGGAGAAATTTTTTGCCAAAGAGAAGTCTTGGGAATCCCTCCATTTGCTCTGTAACTGTTCACCATCTATGCTAAGGTGGTTTCTCTTAAGTGGAGGGGAGGGTGCCCTGCGGAGGTGAGGGGCACAGGGAGGAGGGGAGGGAGCCGATATCCAGAGAGCACCTGCACCGCCCCAGGGACAAGGCTGGGTCTTGCGTGTGCACAGTTGGAAGTAATCCTTGTAACAGTGTTCAGTGTTACGGCTTGAATTGGGTGCCACCGAAATTCATATGCTGAAGTGCTAATACGGACACACTTGAAGGTCAGCCTTTTCGGGAGAGAATTCTGGCTGAGTGAGGCTGAGTCTCCCCTCGGTCCAGGGGAGGCATCCAAGAAGCAGCTTTAGGGGGTCTTAGGGGAGACTTGGATTCAGCACTGAAGCCACACTATGTGGGGGTGCCGAGTCATTTCTGTTCACCACATTAAACTTAAAAGGTCAGAGATACTGCAATTTCTAAGAATAGTTATGAATCTGTCATCCAGAAACTGAGCTAAACTTTCTTCATCCTGTCAATGTCCCCACTTGGGCCAGCCCTAAGGAGGGTACTGAGCTCCAGAATTTACCGCAGTGGCCCGGGAGCCATGACTCCTGCGTGGAGCTGCATGAGGGCAGGTGAGTGGCAGCTGTAATCATCCCTGTCCAGCCTCCACAACGCCTGCCTGTCAGCGTGTTGTGGCATGATAGTGGGGACAGGTGCCAGGCTGCTAAGAATAGCTGGGGCAGGGAAATTCTGAGCGAATCTAAAATCATGGTTCATAGGAGATAAGAAAGGAAATAAAGATATGAATGCTGGTATAGGGAGTCAAGTCAGCTGGGACGTTTCTGAGTGAAAACTCAGTAGATCCCCCTCTTCATATGTGGGATGGACAAAAGTGGTTGTGAATACAAGAAACAGAGTTTACTTTTGTATTAATTAATTAATTAATTTATTTATTTATTATTTTACTTTTAGAGAGAGGGGGAGGGAAGGAGAAAGAGAGGAAGAGCAACTCCAAGATGTGAGAGATACATCGATTGGTTGCCTCTCATGCACCCCCATCGGGGGACCTGGCCCGCAGCCCAGGCGTGTGCCCTGACTGGGGATCGAACCAGTGACCTTTCAGTTTGCAGACTGGCGCTCAATCCACTGAGCCACACCAGCAAGGGCTATTTTGTATTATCTATTAATTATTGTATTTTTACTGTATTGTTTGTCTTATTGTTATTACTTTGTACTGT
Organism: Tonatia bakeri; assembly: GCA_004024845.1. Lineage (NCBI taxonomy): Eukaryota > Metazoa > Chordata > Mammalia > Chiroptera > Phyllostomidae > Tonatia > Tonatia bakeri. Next base: position 9,754 of record PVIA01016383.1, on the reverse strand, counting down.
TATTATTTTGTGTTATTAGGTGGGTAATGATGGCAGCTAATTTAACCTACTTTTCACACCTGTGTACATTTTTCAGTCCTTTTTCAGCAACCTCAGAAGAAAGACTTTTGGAGATTTACCCATGGTAATGACAATGTTCAGAATGAATGAGCCAGTCTAGGCATGTGCCTCTTTCTGACCTGTGTTTGCCAGTAACTATAGCTGTGTTAAACCTTTAAAACTGGCCCTGGCTGGTATGGTTCAGTGGATTGAGCACCGGCCTGAGAACCAAAGGGTCACTGGTTTGATTCCCAGTCAGGGCATATGCCTGGGTTGCGGGCCAGGTCCCCAGTAGAAGCAACCACATATTGCTACTGTGAGAGGTGTGTAAGAGGAAACCACATATTGAAGTTTCTCTCCCTCTTTTTCTTCCTCCCTTCCCCATCTCTATAAATAAATAAATAAGTAAGTAAATAAATAAACAAAATCTTTAAAAACAAAACCCTGAAACCTTTAAAACTGTGCCTGAAATGATATCCAGCCTGAGATCACTGGCTTCCATTCTCACGGGCCTCTGACTCCTGTCCTAGCAGTCCTAGACACCAAATTTAAATGAAGCTTCATAGATGGCAGTTCATTAGTTTGTTTATCCCTGATCTCCTTAGTTCTGACCTTTTTTTTTTTAATGTCAGTTAAACAGCCAGATGAAGTTGACTAATACTAACGCAAATGGAGCTACCAAATTTATGGAAGTAAAAAGTGTACAGCCTGCACTGACCCATGTGGCTCGGCGGGTTGGAGCATTGTCCCATAAGCGGAAAGGTTGCAGGTTTGATTCCCCATGAGGGCACATTCCTAGGTTGCGGGGTTTGCTCCCAGATGGCACGTACAAGAGGCGACTATCAGTGTTTCTCTCTCACACTCTCTCCCTTTCCCTCTCCCTCCTTTCCCCTCTCTCTAAAATCAGTAAGTGTGTCCTCAGGTGAGCATTAAAAAAAACTATACAACCCTTCAAAAGGATTACTAATTCAGAGATGACTGGAAACTAAACGCAAGAACAGACTGCATTTCATTCTGATAGGGGCAGCTGTAGCCGGAATGGCCCTCTGAGAAGTATGGGACGTGAAAGGAATCTTCCGCTGCGATTCGCCCCAAGGAACGACCTTTGCTGGGGGAGGGACGGATTAGGTCCTGTTCGGGATGCCTTTCTAAAGCGCACTGACACCTCGCCCAGCGGTAGGTTACCTCGGGTGTGGACGTGGCTGCGTGAGAGAGTCCAAAGCACGAAATCGAAACCTCCCGTAAGACTGGCCGCTTCCTGGATGCCTCTCCTGGACTGAGGGTGACTCAGAGGGTGGCTGGCTCTGGGACTTCAAACATTTCCCAGCAATTCCTGGGGACCTGGACAAGGGTGATTAGAGGACTGGTTTGGACTGACCGCTGAGGATCCGAAGGGACTTTCTGTGGCCAGAGGGGAAAAGCAAATTGCCTAGCAAGCTCAATTTCAAGGTGTCCTCTGCTACAGCTAGGAGGCAGAGGTATCTTCTGACATACTACATCTCAGAGGCTGGAAAATGTTTGCTAATGTGACGAGGTGTGTGCTGGGCTTCCTTCTGTAATTGGCACCTCTGATTTCCTGGGACAGGCAAGGACAGAGATTTCAAATGGTGAAAGAGAAACTGAATGTTGAGAAACACAGGAGGACCCAGATGATCTAGCCTCTGGCTATCTTATCTTCCTGACCTAACCTGCCACTGTGTTCCCTGGGTCGCTCTGCCCATGTCGGGCCGACATCCTGCCTTCCTTGAACTTGCTGGGTACTCTTTCATCCGGGACCTTCACACTTGCTGTTGTCTCTGCCAGGGACTCCACTTCCTGTCTTGTTCACTCATGTCATTCCTTGGATGGACCTTTCCCAAGGGTCCCTCACACCCTGTTCTCTTTGCCTTGACCCTGCTCTAATTTCCATGGTAGCACTGACACTCCCTCACGTTATATGATCTATTTATGTTCATTTGTTTGTTGCCTTTCTCTCCCAATACAACCCCATCCCCTGAAGCTCCAACACAGCAGAGACTTTGTCTGTTTGGTTCCCCAGTATGTGCTACTGCCAGGTACATAAAAGATCATCAACAAATAGTATTGTATGTTTGAATAAATAAAATATTTTATTTTTTATGTGTGCATATGTGGTTATTTTTCTGTGCTTAGAATGTTACATGTATTATGTTATTTAATCTTTATAACAACTCTAGGAGATAGGGGTGACAGTTTCCACTGATAGATGAAGAAATGAAGTAATTTGTTTTGGTTGCTATTTCTAGATGTGGTTTCTGTGTTTGGGGGGTTTGAAGTTGTTTAAAGGACCTCAGTTAGTCTCACTGGGTGGACACATGTAGACTTACCTCCACTCTTTATACGCCGTCTTCCTCAGTTCCTGAACTGCCCCTCCTTCTGCTTATTTCATCATTTCCCCACCTTAGGCCCATCTCCTCCTCCAGACTGGCACCTGGCACAGTAGGTCTATGACAGTGAATAATAGTTAAGGCTCTATGTTCCTGCTAGATGACCTGGGCTGACCTCCCATCTTTGCCATTGACTAGCTGTATGACCTTGGGCAATTCATGGTCAACATTGCTTGAAGGATTGGCCCCCTCCAATTTCTTTTCACTCTTCGCTGACACTGATTCTCCAGGTTTCTTTTTATTATTTATGCTATCCTTTCCTGATGCCTCCTAGGGGATCTCCTCAGCCTAATCTTCCACCTCACATATGTACTAGATGCTTTCTTAACGTTCCTTTCGGCTCTTTATTCAATTTTTAAATTTAAGTTTATCTTTATTGAGGTATAACTGAAGAGACTGTAAGATACTTGAAGTGTATAACATGACAATCTGAGCAGTTGTTTCAGATTCCGCTTCTGAGGAATGCCAGGCCCAATTTGTCTTTCTCTGTCTGGAAGGATTCATTGTCAGTCTTTCTCATTCTTCCCAAACTAAACTGCCTCATCTCGCTTCATGTTTTCCAGTGTCTTCTATCATCTCTTCAAGTGCAGTTATTATTCTGGTTTTGCATGCCTTTTCTGCTTTCCATGAATTCTGCTTTCTCTGATATCCCTCCAACTTGCCATTCTCAGAATGTCCCTCTGAGCTCATTTTTGCTGCCGTGGGACCATCAGAGGCCTCGAGGAGTAAAGTGAGTCCATGGAGAGGGACAGAAGGCTAGCCAGCTGTGCTTTTCCAGGCGACCTGCTGTGTGCCTTTGTGGGAGAGGTAACCAGAAAGCCTCTGAATCATCATTTAGTGGAGGCAGGTACTCTGTATTGTAATGGATGCCCACAGTGGGGGACTCTAAGGGTTGGGCAGACCAGCTGCACCCTTTCTGTGGGCTCAAGTGACACCAGGTCAGGCGGGAGCTCTGCCTGGAACCTGCCTCAGTGCTTCTTGCCTGTGCTCTCACATCACGCCCCTGGCAGGACAAGAAGGAGGGGAAAACCTGCATGGGGCAATGCAGGATTAGGGGAAGGCAGAACTGAAACATTTTCTTTTCCAAACCTGGCCCATATTTGAGACCCCAGGAGCTCCCCACCACTGGCCACCTTCCCTGCCAGTGGACTCAATCTACCTCTATCTGCTGCTGGTTCCTGAGCACAGCTCTGAGGTCCCTCATCTCCTGTGACGTCCCTCTGTGAGAAAGCACGGCTAATTCAAAGAAACCAACTCTAAAACCAAAAAGCTGCCAGTGCCATTTCTGAGGGCCCTTGCACTCTGATGAATTCTTTCATGATGAAATATTTCAGATGTGATCATTGATCATGTGTTTTTGTTACAAGTAAAGAGCCCTCCTCTATGTAGAATTAAATATTGCGATATTTACAGTGGAAATGTTGCATCCAGGTTTAGCTTCCCGATAAGACAGCAGGGGGAGATGAATGGGAATGAATATAGATGACGCAAGATTGGCAGTGAGTTTGTGGTTGTTGAAGCTGAAGGGTGGGAACGTGGGAGTTCATTCTCCTGTTCTGGTTAATTTGCTATCAGCACCCAGTACTAATATTAAAAGCCTAATGGTAAAAAGTTTAAACAGAAATATATTTCAAAAATGCATGTTCTCATTTTCAACAATATACAAGTATATAATTAAACGGTGTTTTGTCTGTTTTCACATCCCATTTCCATCTGAACATTCCCTGGACATGAGCACTTTAATTTTATACTGATACAGACAAAGGTTTTATGTGTTGTTTTATACATATATTTCAAATTGTATATGTAGTATTATCACATATATACATATACAGACATTTATATGCAGACACGCATTTTATTAGGGGCAAAGAAATGCTAGGCAACGATTACCCACTACAACATGCTGACTGTCAGTCATTCCCACATTTTGGGTGGGACATACACAGATTTTTTTAGATCTGTAAGTATATAGACCACAATGTTTACAATATAGGGCAGAAAATGACATTTTTATTTGTACCAAATTTGGTGCTTAAACCTATCAGAGCAAGTTCAAAGGTATTTTGTGGAAAAAACACAATATACAAATACTAAACATAGGAGATATGTTTGCTTTTGATGAAGTAGAAGGAATCTTCCCTAAAAACAAGCAACTGTAAATATAATCAAAGACTTCATTGACTGTGAACACCACTGCTGACTTAGATTTTTAAATTTCACGAAATGTATACATAAGTGTGCAAATGCAGACACATGCACAAAGCCCATGGCCCATGAGCTGACTTTGAGTCAGGTGACCTGAGTGTGAAGGTCAGCTCTGTATAACGCACCAAATTACTAGTCAGTCCTAGCAATTCCACTTTCCCAACCATTTGTTTCAGCTAGAATTATACCATTCAAATAGCTGATACGTTCACCACATCAGACTAATTAAGGAAAGAGAAGAAAGCTCAGCAAGCAAAAGCTATAACCAAGTTATGAAACCAAGTATCATAACTGCACGGACCTCATTGAACAAGAGAGAGAGAAAGACTCGGGGTGTGCATTCATCTGATCGCCTCTCTTCTGACAAAAAGCAGGAAGATGGATGCGTAGGGCCCCTCTGCAGGCCAGGAACCACCTACTCCCACCCATCTGCCAAGGCAGCCCCATATGTTCCAGAAAATCAACACAAATTTGTGTGAGATTTTTTCCAATTAAGGAGAGCATTTTTTCTTCCCAGCTTTTCTACAAACCTCTTATAAACACTGTTATGGTGGTATTTGGGTAAAATTTTAGTCACTATAGACTACATACAGATGTATATGGAGTCATGTTAGTTATTCTTTTGTATGTACATAGTCGATGTTAACATTAATGTAAAATATTTAATAAGCTCCTATTCTTTGCTAAGTGCTAAAAATACACAGTTGAGTAAGATGTTTTAGGCTGAGCTTTTTAAACATCTTCCAAAGTCAGACTGAAGCAGCCTTTGTTATCATGTGATGCTTTCCTGTACTTCACACTGAACTTGACCTGAATACATCCTTATCAATAAGACTGGTTTTTAAAATTGTGGAACATATGTAAAATGGGAAAGTTTTCTTTTTAAAAAAATATTTATTTATTTATTTTTATTTATTTATGTATGTATCTTTTAGAGAGCGGGGCAGGGAGGGAAAGAGAAGGAGAGAAACCTTGATGCGTGACCTTTTGGATTGCAAGAAGGTGTCCAACCCACTGAGCTACACCAGTCAGGGCTGTAGCTACTTTTCTTGACAGAGCATTATTAAAACATTTTTGTCTACTATTTAATTTTAAAAATTGTTCAAATTCAATACTTGGCATAAACTTTCTAAAGTATTATGACATCATCCAATCGTGAAAACAAAATTGAGATTTTAAAAAGTGATCCTCAGCATGGAAACACCCCTTTTGGCTAACATAGCACTTTCCTCTAAGATCTGTTAGTGCATAGAAACAGGTTCTAACTCCAAAATTCCTAGTATTTGAAAATCACACAGAGGAAGAAGATGACGTTAAAACAAGTTTATATGTGTTTTAGATATGATCAAATACTTGTCTTTATTGAGTTGCAGCCAGCGAAGTCATCGGTACCAATTTAGTGCAGAAAGAGAGTACTCTAGAAATGTCAATTTGAGAAACCTCCTCTATATTTTAAAGGAGTCATCATTTCTTAACCAATTTCTGTTACTAAGAAAGTAAACATTAATATACGGCCACATAAGACTATCAATTTCCTCAAAATTGCACATACATAAGCGAGTTATAAAAAGCTGGCAGGATGCGGATACATGATTCATGTATGAAAGACCCTCCACTCGAGCTGTGGGTGGCCAAGCCTGGACCCATGGCTCTGACCTCACTGTGGGACCCGTGGCGAGCTCACCCATGTCACTGTGAGAGTTTGTCAGGGGAGGAGGTGACATTTTCATTTGTACTAAAACTGGGATTTCATCAGAGTATTCTGCTGTGCCTCTTTTCGGAGAATACCTACTGGACACATTCCAGACTTATGAGATCAATACATAAGTGTGGGGGTGGTTTCTCATTCAAGGTAAATCACCATGGCTATCACCATAGGCTTGTTTGTTTATGTGAACCCGTGTTAATGATAAATAAGAATTTAATATTTGCACAAATTCAATATTTACACACACACACAGGCGCGCACACACACAATTCCGGATCTGGCCTGGCATCAGAGATGTGCTTAGCACAAGTTGTAGCCACTGGCTGTGTGACTCTACAACTCACTCGGAGGTTCTTGTTTCCCAAACTCTTCAGGAAGGGCTTTGGGCCTAAAGTCTCTTTTAGTGCTGAAATTGTACCATTCTCTGACAGTTGTCTAAGATGCCTTCTTCTGCATCAGTGGCATGAAGAGTTGTCAGCTGCCTTGGGCGTCCCATCCTCAAACCTCCTGTTAGGGAGAGCAGTGGTTTGGGCCTGCGCGTGTGGAACTGCACATCTAGTGGACCGGCTACGGCTCTGAAACGGTGGCTGATCTACCTCTGGATTTTTCCCAACAGAGCAGTAAACAATAAGCCTTCAAGTCCCAAGCAGCAGTAGAGAAGTTTTTCTAAGTACCGAGGTAATATGCCCCAAAATAGTTGTGTAATCCAAAATCTGTGAAGAAATAAGTTAATGCATAAAATGTTCCCAATTTCCTGTGTTTCTCCCATAGAGTTGTCTTAAATTTCCAGTGCCTTCCACCACTTGTCTATTAGTGGAAAATAGCAGTATAAGCAAGTATCAACTACATATATATGGAAAAACTTAGAAACCACGGACTCTTAGTTCACTAATTTATTTATGCCTCTAAACTTAAAGTTGTAATTTTATGCTGGTATAAACTATCATCATTCATTTAACTCAGTACCTGTCTCTGAAACTTACGATGTGCCCCAGCACTGTGCTCAACACTAGATGCAAAAGGATGCTAGACATGCCCTTGGCGTAACCACACTTACAACTATTACAGACAGAAATGTTAAAATAGATTATTATACCAAGTATATTCATAATGGCAAATTGTAAATGTAATACTAAAGAAGAAACACATTAGTAAGAGAGAGAGATTATGTCTCCTAACCTAGAATTTGGTGTACTTGAATCTTCAACACAATTCATCTTTCCCACAAGGTGCTCCTTAGAGTGATGTCTGAGGCCAGCCTGGGGAACACAGAACATCCTTTCCTTCCTTTTCCCACATGTCTTCCTTCCTCATACCCAGGTGCCAGGCACCAATCTCTCTCTTCCCTCCCTCCTTCAGAAAAGACAAGTAAACAAATAGGTCCCATGTAGATCCAGCTGCGAAAACCAATACCTAGGGCATCCAGTAATATCTGGAATTAGCCGGGAGTATACTCTGTGTGTTGTAAATGGGTCATGAATGTTCAGTGGAAAAGTGTTGAGTAAATAGGCAGACACAGCAGATATCAAGACTCAGGGGGCTGGTCATGGTTCTGAACCCTGTGTTCATTCTCTGTTCTCATTTCCCTTGGCTTCTTGGCGGCGTGGCACAGAGTTGACTACCTCTTTCTGGAAACACCGAGTTCCTCGGTGCACTTATTGCCCACCCACTGGCCCTCTCTCGGGCCACTCATTGTCCCCCCCCCCCCGTCTCTAAATGCTGGAATTACTCAGGGTTCAGTCCTGGGCACTCCGTCCTTGTTTAGTCTCCTTTTCTTCATGATTAGCCATGTCTGTTCTTGTGGCTTGCAATGCCATCGGTAAATGATGCCTCCCCAATTTGTATCTCATGTTGAAATCTCTCTTCTGTGCTCCAGTATCAAAACTAACTCTGAGTTCATGTTCTTTGATCCTGTTCCTCTGTTTACCCTGCCGGACTTAGTAACGTGACCACCCTCCCAATAGTACAAGCCTAAAACATAGGAGTATCCTGGATGCCCTCATCTCCCACCTGCTTCACCCATTCTGTCATATAACCTTGACTCAGCCCATCTCCTCTGCCAAGCTGTGCACCAGGCTAACATCATTTCTCACCTGGACCACTGCAGGAATCTTCTAAATGTTTGTTGGCCTCTATTACTTCTCCACATAGCAGCCATCCTTCTCTAGGTTAAAAACGTTAAATGGCCTACAGTAGTTTCAAAAATAAGTTGCAAAATTTACTAAAAGTCCTACCTCTGCAAACTTCTCCCGTTTCATCTTGGGCCAGCTTTCTTTCTTTTTCTCACTGCACTTAAGATTCCTGATTTCCTGTTCACTTCCTCATTTAGGTCAAGCTCCTTCCTATCTGAGGGCCTTTGTATACACTCTTCCCTCTGCAAAGGACACATTAACCTCCACTTTTCATATAGTTAGCTCCTTATGCATAGAGCCTGGGTTTAATATCACCTCCTCCAGCCTTCACTAATTATCAAAGTTCTCCAGAAAACAGAAGCAGTAAGAGATTAGATAAATAGATAGATAGATAGATAGATAGATAGATAGATAGATAGATAGATAGGAGAAAAGACGGAAGAAGGAAGGAAGGAAGGAGAAGAAAGAAAGAAAGAAAGAAAGAAAGAAAGAAAGAAAGAAAGAAAGAAAGAAAGAAAGAAAGAAAGAAAAAGAAAGAAAGAAGTCACTAGGTAGAGAGACAGACATACGTTGTGAGGTGACAGCTGGCAGGTCAGGAATCGGGTCAGCTCAGGCAGGAGCTAATACTGCAGTCATCAGGGAGAATTTCATCCTCAGGAAAATCCGTTTTGCACATAGGCCTTTCAGCTGATTGGTGGGGGCCCACCCTCATTATCCAGGATTATCTCCTCTGTTTAAAGTCAACTGACGGGTAGATGTTACCCACATCTGCAAAATACTTCTGCAACTCATCAAGATTAGTGTTTGATTGAAAACCTGGGTACCACACCCCAGCCAAGTTGAGACAAAAAACTGTCATACCCTGCCGGAAGCACGTGACTCTTTTCCATCTTTCTTTTTGTGTGGTTGGCATATGCATCTTATTTCCTCTCACCAGCTACTTTGTTAAGGACCTCGAATTTTTTTCCTCATTACTATCCCCAGGGTTGGACCGAGGCACTGTTAATGTGCAATAAATTGTCTGGGATAGGGAATTACTTCCACAATTCCCCCTCACCTGGATGTTTCAGTCTCAACTTTTGCTAATTAAAGATAGTATTTAAGTGTCAAAAGCTCTCAAGAGGTAAACCCTGCAAGTAGGAGAGATTATCATCCTGGTATTGGAAATTCTAAGCTGGTCTTGGTAAGGAAAGGGGAAGGGGAAGTTTGCCTGCTGCAGTTTTGTGTAGGACACACTCTGACTCTCCCTGAGCACCACCTTC
>PVIA01016382.1:0-19160 GCA_004024845.1 Tonatia bakeri | reverse complement strand
CCCGGTTAGTGGGGGTTTCTGACAGCAGCCCCGGGAAAGCTATTATCTCCCCCTTTCTCAAGAGGAGGAAGCTGAGGCCCAGAAAGGTTGAGTAGCTTGCCGTCGACACACTGCTAACAGGCAGCCGCCCGTGGAGAAGCAGGTGGTTTGCGGCCAGTCCCCCACCTGGGACAGCTGGCCTGGGACATGCCCGCCGGGCTTCGGCGAGCGTCCCGTGAGCAGGGGCAGCAGACGGTCGCCTCTGCCGATAGCGGTCCCCGCCCTGACGGCTGCCATCACGGCTCTCGGACCCTCAGAGAACTCTTCCTCCTCGGATGCGCCCGAGAAACTGCGGGGGTGACAAGCTCGCTCTCTCTGTCCCTTAACCACTGAAAATCGAGGTGAGGTTCTCCCTCCCCCCGCCAGACTCGTGTGCTGTGCCCAGTGTGTCAGGGACCCCGTGCGGGACAAGGGACTTGACGACCGGATTGCCGCTTCTGCATCTGTAAATTGTGTCTGCGAAGCCGTCTGGGGCAGGGGAACCTGGGTCACAGTTCCCCTCGTTTGCATAAGGTTCCCACTCGTTGGAGAGGTCAGCCCAGGGGCTGTGGGGCCCCCAGGCTGCAGCCATCTGGGGGAGTCCTCAAGGGGCGCCTCCCATTCCAGTGGGGTCTCCGACCCCTCAGCAGACACCTGTCAACCTGGAGGAGGAGGTGGTGGCCCCTTGGCTGAGGAGCTGGGCTCCCTTGGCGGGGGTGGAGAGCAGCTGCCCAGCCGGCAGCCGCAGGGCTCGGAGCTGACAGCAGCCCGACCTGGCACCGGGCGCCTTGACATGTCACCGCTCCGCTGAGGGCAGATTTTTTAAAACCCCAACTTTACAAGGCAACCTGACATGGTGAAATGTGAAACCCTCCTAATTATCTGTATGTTGGTAATTAATTGAAGCGGCGGGTGGCATAAATGATTGTGAGGTTTGCCACATCAAGCTGCTTCCAGCGACCCTTGTCATTGGCTTCGAATTTTTCTTACTTTTTTTTTTAGCAGTGATGAGCCAACATGGCCTTCCCCGCCACCCTGTCAGTTGCTCGTTTTCAAATCCCGTTAACATCAAGACGACATCCCGTGTCAGAGCAACGCCGGATGGATTTGTGCCAGGACTCACTGCAGTGATTCGTTTAAATCTGAGATGTTGGGGGATGAAAACACTGGATGTCGCCCGTCTCCGGAGATGCCAACTAAAGCACCCGGGACCACGCAGCACTCCCGCACTCGGCCCCATGGAGAAGGCGGGCGTCTCGGGCGCGGCTGTGGGTGCGGGGGGCCGGCCCGCGTCGGCGCGGGGACTGTGAGGTGGTACATGAGTCGTGGGGAAGCAGCTCGGCAGTGTATCGCACGTTAAACATACGCCTCCCACGCCACGTGGCACGTGCGCCCCAAGGTCTGTGGGGCGGGGCAGTGAGAACACCCACCTCCTCCCCACCTGGAGACAGGCGGGCTGACGTTGCTGGGCAAGGATATTCATTATCGCCCCGAACCGGGCTCCTCCCAGTAGCCCTGAGCCGGTACAAGAGTCAGGGAGTGGAGGGACAGGCAGGACAGAGAACGCTACTTGGCAGTGAAAAAGGAGAGAATTGCGAGGCAGCACAGGGTGCTGTGGTGAGCAGCAGACAGCTGCAGGAAGCCATGTGTGAGACTTCTTACGGGCGGACCCGGGGCAGCGGAGGGCCCATCAGAGCGGCCATGCCGGGGTGGGGGCGTGCCCCGGAGCAGAGATGAATTGCGGGTGTCACTAGGGGACCTTGGGGTGACAAAAGCCACTCAAAGTCATCAGACTGTACAGGTAAAGTGGCTAAGTGTATTTTACCTTGGCAGCGCCCCAGAGTGGCCGGCAGTATTAGGGAGTCCTCTCCGCTCTGCCTGCAATGGGGTGAGCCGTGGCTGGTGTTGCTTCGGAAAAACCCGGAATAGGTTGGCCTGCAGTCCCCATGCAAGGGACATCATGTGTTGCCTGTATATGCCACTAGGGGGCAGTATCAACCACCACTTCCATGGCAGACGGTCCATTTTCCTTCTGTAATTTTAGCCGATTAGGTTCGTAGGGGTCTGGGGTGGGTGTGGGCGGGCATGTTGAAGGGGAGCAGGAGTCGCCCTGTGTCAACACCTAGGATGGGATGGCTGGGCCCGGGAGGCGGGGACTTCCCGGCCCCCATTCTTCAGCATCTCCCTGAACAGACACTGCCCAGGTCTGGTCACAGGGCCCGTCCTGGCCCCAGCCCCACCCTCAACCCCCAGGACCCAGGGGCCAGCTTCCTCTTTGCGTCATCCGGAGTTCATACCTGCACTCACAACCCCCACCCCCTTGATACAAGCATTCTGTACAATTTGACGGACACCAAGAAAGCCCGCCTCCCCAATTCTGCCCCCCGCCGGCCCGAAGCCTTCGGCTCAGGAGCTCGGCCTTGGTGACGTGGCCTCGGAGTGTCTCCCTCTTGCTGGGGGCCCTCAGAGGCACGGCCGCCTGCCCGGTCCAGTCACCGAGCTCAGATGGGAGCATGTGTGCTGGCAGGTACTCTCATGTCTGGGCGGGCTCCAAGCCTGGCCACTCGGGTGACGTGCCAGCCTTGGTATCCACGCAGCCCAGGTCGTCTCTCACACTCACGCAGATCACAGTGCAGGTCAGCCAGATGTGGTGCGACTCCCGGTGGTCTGCGCCATGCCCCTGGTGGCCCCACCAGGGAGAGAGAAAGCAGAGGGCTGGCCCATGGGTCCTGAGTTGGCCCAGAAGGGACACACGTCACCCAGTGTCACATTTCATGGGCTGCGGAGAGCCTGGCTCTGGGGGCTCAGGGAGGACAGGAAGGCGGCCCAGGTGTGGAGGTTCCTGAAATGCTTCCACGCTGTGTGTGTGTTGTCGGTGGCAGGGGGACCCACGGGCCATTGCTGTCCCTGCACAAGGTGGCCGGAGCCAGCTCTACCTTCAGAACTGGCCTTTGAAACAGCCTGGATTCTTAGCGATGGCACTGGGACAACTTCCTTGGGACCCAAAGGAACTCCAGCTTTGGAGGCAAGAAGCACGTACCGGGTGGGACAAAGGTAGGGCCCCAGCTGGTCGTATGGAAAATACTACAACAATGAAGGAATAACGACCCAGAATGAACTCTGCGTTTCACTCCTCACCACTGTGACCCTGCCTGCGCCCCACCCTGTACGTCCCAGCGGTCTCCTGGGCAGGGGAAGGGCCCAAGGAACCGGGAGACAGCCAGAAAAGAGAGCGCTGTTTCACGGCAAAGGAGATGGCAAAACTGCGGCATTTCTCCCGGAGCCTGATGCCACACGTTCCGCAAGCCGTCCCCAAGGCCCGCCCCGGGTAATAACTCATTCGCAGCGCCGGACCTCGTGCAGACGTCGGCCTCCTTCAATTGAATCGCTTTCTCGTTTTAAACGAGCATTTGGAATAGCATCTGCATCTCCTATTAGAGGTAAATTGACGGGCGAGCGCGGCCGGCTCCCGCGCCCCGGTTCGCGCCGAGAGCGAGTGGGAAGTAAATGAAGTGGGAGTCGAGTTCCCCGTGGTGACAGAGCCCAGAATTATTGGCCTGTTCCCGCGAGCCCGCGGAGCTGTTAGCGCGCGTCCTCGGGGAGGGAGGCGGCGTGCTCGGCCGCCGCTGGAGACGAGCTGCCTCTCCCGCGACGCGTCTGCTAAGTGGCGCGCGCGGCCGTGGGGCTGTGTTTCTTCGGCGGGGACAGCCGGCGGGGGCGCGGCGCTGGGGTGGAGAAGAGGGGGGGGCGTGCGTTGAACTTCGCGTGGGTGACGCGGTGGGCAGAGGTCCGTGTGGTCGAAGACCACGGGGTTGCACATTCTGGGTGAGGCTGGGCGTCCGGAGGTCAGTTCCGTCCGTCCAGCTGCCTTTCGTCTGACGGTCCGGGCACCCCCCCCCCCATGAAGACACCATGAGAGTCTCATCGCAAATCACTGCTCCGCCTGAAACCCATGCCGTTGTGTTCACCAGCGTCACCCCAATAACATTAATTTTTAGGTTAAAAAATGTCGTTGCTGGGCCGCCCCAGACAGATTCGGGCACCCTCGTGGCCGCCACGCGCAGGCCCCGCCAAGCGCGGGACCTCGCTCGCGGCCCCCATTCCCATTGGCGGTCGGCGAACCAGACTGGTGGTCCCGTGCTTTGCCTGACGGAGTGGCACAGGCGCCGACCAATCAGGAGAGAGCGGAGGCGGGACGCTGGCCCGTCGGAAAGCGGACTGGCTGCACCGTGAAATCTGCGCCTACCGGCTCAGGGGTGCAGACGCAGAGCGCTGCTCGGGCGCCCCGGTTTCTGCCCGCGCCTCCCGCTCCCTCGGCCCGCGGAGAGCAGGTCCGCCGCGGCCCTTCTCGGGGTTTCTGCCCCGTGCGCTTTCTGCCGTAGCTCCCGGCTGCCCAGCCAGCGCTGCGGTGCTGACTGCGGTGCTGAGAACTATTCGGATCCGGATCCGGATCCTGAGCCACCCGGTGACCTCGGCCTCCATTGCCCTGGGCTGCGGTCTCCGTGCCCCCGCAGCTGTCTCTCCGCCAGACCCAAGGCCGCGCGGCCGGGTTTCCACGGCTGGCGCAGTCAGGCGCCCACCCCTCTGATGATCTGTGGCCTCCCCAGGGAAGCAGGCCGAGGCTCCTCCCTGTCTACCTGATCCGGGGCCACCTCCCCTAAGCCCTCTCGTTCTTGTCCCCTGCGTGCTTCCAGAACCTCGGACTGGAAAGCCGTGAGGCAGCCTCTCCCTTTCCTCATCTGTCCCTGTGCTTGTGAGTGTCTCCTGTGAGCGGTCACTGGTCCAGGACTGGGGACGGAGGCATCAACCGGACAGACACGGTGTCATCTCGTGTCCCTTCCACCTCGGAGGTAGACAGATGTCACCCCACAGCTGAAACGAAACACGGAGGGTCTCGAGGGGGAGCCGTGTTCCGGGGCGCCCAGCCGGGAACAGGGGTGGGGGTGGGAGGTAATGTGTGACCTGACCCCAGGGTGCTGAGGGTGGAGGGAAAAGCATTCCAGGCAGAAGGAACAGAATGTGCAAAGGCTCCATCGGGGTGAAGCACAGGGAAGAGGTCACGGCGCATCTGGAGGGGGAATCCAGTCCTGTGACTCAGCCGGGAACAGGATGGAGCTCCGATGCCTGCCGCCAGGTGGGCGAACCTCAAAACGGGGTGCTGCATGAGGGACACCAGACACAGAACGTCACACAGTGTGTGGTTCCGTTTCTGGGACCTGTGCAGGGCAGGGAAGTCCCCACGGACCGGACGCCCATGAGTGGCAGCCGGGCGCCACAGTGGGGACATGAGGCAGTGACTGCAGACGCACCGGGCCGCCCTTGGGGATGAAGACAGTGTGGGCGGCGGCCTGCAGAATGCGGGGCTCTCTGAAGGGGCCGCCCTGGGATGTGCGCCGGTGTGTTCGCTTTTCTGAGGTTAGGCCTCGGTAGGTTTAGGGGGGTGGCTGGCGGACTGCTCCGGGATCAGCCCGGGGCTCTGTCGCTGCTCCGCCCCCACTTCCACACTTCTCGCAGCTGCCGAGTCAAGTTTCCTCGCCTCCCGGTGACCCTCCGCCTGCCCTGCGAAGTGGGGGCACTGAAGCCCCCGCCTCATCGGGATGTGGGAAGAGCAGAGATGTGGATGCACGCAGAGAGGCCTGGAACAGGATTCGGTCCAGGGAAAATTCAAGGTCACGGTGGGCTAGGCGGTGGCCGGGGGTGGGGTTGGTACTGTCCCAGTTACCACGGTGCTGACTGCCCAAGTTCAGTGTCGGCTCACAGGGCCTGTTTTATGTAAAGGAGGGAGCCAGCATCGGAGAGCTTGGCCGGCAGGAGACTGGAGGGGTCAGACCCGCGTCCTCTGGCCTCAGTCCCCCCACGCTCCACCCGTGCTAATCTCCACCCTCTGTGCTCCGCCTTGTCGAAGGTTAGACACGGCAATAGTCCACGTGAATGTCTCTTGCAAAGGAGGGAGGGCCAGTCGTGGGTTTAACTCTGCCCCCGAAAAGGCAAGTCGAGTTCGCCTCTCAGTACCTGTGCCTGGAGCCGTCTTTGGGAACGGGGTCTTTCTGATCACGTCAGCGAGAGCTGAGACCTCGGGGGCGGCCCTGACCCAGTGCGGTGGGGGTCCTCATGACAGGGGACATGTGGACACAGACACACACGAAGGAGAAAAGGCCATGAGATGACCGGGGGCCGTGTGTGTACGAGCTGAGGGACACCCAGGGTGGCCAGCCACTGCCCGAAACCAGAAGAAAGATTTCTCTCTGTGGGTTTCAGGGGGAGCGCGGCCCTGTCTGCCGACACCTTGGTTTGGGGCTCCCGGCCTCCAGGACTGAGAGGGAACAAATTGGTGTTGTTTCAAGCCTTCCGGTCTGTGGTGCTTTATAACTGCAGCCCTGGAAAACGAATAGACAGGACCATCAGTTGTCGTAATGATGATGGCGTGAGCATGAGTGCTCGCCGCCCGGTGCCTCTGGGGCAATAAATTCGAGCCACAGTGATTAGTTAGAGGCGGCTCCCGGGACGTCTGAGTGACTCATGAGCTCCCAGCTTGCCCTGCACACTTGGCTCGGGAGCACCGAGTGCTTTCTGCTTCTGGAGCTGCACCCTGGTGGGTCCACTGCGGTCCCTGCTGAGGTTTCCAGGAGGAATTTCCAATAGGTGGTGGAGGACAGAGTGGCCCTGAGAAGGGCCACGGGGAGGTGCACCTGCCAGGTCATTGGTGGAGGTCTTTCCTCGGGCTCCCTGTCATGTCAGGAAGGGAAGGTGGACCCAGGGACGGTCCCCTCCCCCGTCCCTCTGCCTCTCCACACTCTGGTCCTCGCTGTTCCCGCAGAACCCAAAGCTCCGGCAACCAGGAGATGACAGGTTGCTAGTTTCCACACCCCTGTGGGCGGCACACGTCCCCACCAGCATCGTCCCGAGCATTTTTAAATCAATTCCACCCAAACGAAACTCTCGGAATTCTTGAAGACCCTTTCATTAGGAGATGGGGAAGGAGGAGGCAGTGTGGTCAGGTAAGTGGGCCCAATGTGCCTGCTGCAGTGGGTGACAAAGTTTTCCTCTCCCCCCCCCCCCGCCCACGGCCAACGAGACAGATCGTTAGCCCGAGCTGAGTGGCAGGGCTGGGAGTCTGCGCACGGCCCGGCGGGAGGGGAAGCCACATTAGCGGGTAGAATTCCGAGGGGCCGCCCACCAGTGCCTGCGTGTGCGCACATAATGCGTTCTTAATCACAGGATTATGGAAATGGCTGGTAGAGACCTACTGAAGGCAGCTTGCTAATCAGCTGGCACTGCTCTGGGCTCATCTGCCCCGAGTCCAGAACCCTCCCCACAGGCCCCTTGCTCCTCACACGCCAGTTGGCTGCCTGGCGACCCACGCCTCCTTTTAACGAGGATGCTGGAACCGGGAAAGCGGAGCACCCTCTGAGGGCTCTTTTCCTGCTGCTGTAAATCCGGCTGAACTGTCATTCTCTGCTTGGCTCCGCTGACAGCCTTGCTCAACAGAAGCTCCCGCCACGACCCCCGGCCAAGAGCAATGGGATGACCACCACTCCCTGCCATTCCCAAATGCAGGTGGCCATCCAGCACCCTGGCCGTGGAGCTGCCATCTCAGTTCCAAACCTGGAAATGCTGCACGCCATTCTACCAAGGTTCGGTCTTCACCCACCGTCCAGCACGCCAAGAAAGACCCACAGGAGTTACAGAAAACCCTTGTGTAGCCAGTGGCTGAAACACAAAGGAAGCTTATCTCACAAATGTGAATAAATCCATGAGCATCCCTTAGTCGTCAAAAACATAGGCTTCTCCTCTGGTTCTACCCCACCATCCTCAGGAAGTGGCTTTCATTTCCAAGTTTGCCTCATGGTCCAAAATGGCTGCTGGGTTCCAGCCATTGTATCTGTATTCCAGGTAGCCAGAGAGGGGAAATAACATCCCCACTGACTGAATCCAGCTCCCATAAAGCCGATTTCCTAAAGGGCTGCATAATATTTCTGCTTCTATTTGGACGGACCATAGTTCTCAACTGTTCAGCATCAGAATCCAGGAGAGACAGTTAAAACAAAGGTGAACGGGCCCCACCTCCCTCCTTGCTGACTCCGTGCATCTGGGCTGGGGCCCAAGAATGTGCATTTGCAACCAGCTCCCTGGCGATGCTTCTGGGTCCGGCACCACACTTTGAGAGCCATTGCCCCAGATCTTCACCACACATGGCTGGAAGGAGCCTGGAAGTTTAGTCTTTGAGCTGGGTACCCCTCCCCTCCATCCCCCCCAAAGTCCCAGCTCGGTTACTAAGGAAAAGAGGGAGAATCTATATTGACTTGGCAGCCAGCTGCTCCTTGCTGCGACAGCCTAAGTCTTTATTCCCTGCAAACCCAGTAGCTTTATCTTCAGTGCCCCTGCCTCTTCTGGGCCACCTCTGGGACTCGGAGACCTCCGTCATTGCTACGTAGACACGGAGAAGCCACCTGCTCTGGCCTCTTCAGAGGTGCCACCCTGGACACTCATCTCCCTGTCTGAGAATCCAAACTCAGCTTCCACCAGGGAGAGGAGGGCTTTCTGCTCGGGGGGATGGGTGCAAGGGACCCCCATTTTCTCTGCTGATTTTGGTCAAAATGCTTTGGCAATGTGCGAACCTTCTCCCTTCTTGGGATGGGGGCGTGCTTACCTCCTTCCTGCTCCTCCTCCTCAGACTCAGAGCTGCCTTCCAGGCCCAGGAGGGCGGGGGGGACTCCCGGGGGAGGCCAGAGTGCCCTCTGTTGCAGAGTGTCCTCCTGCAGAGCCGGCCTCCCCGTGGGGTGCAGGCAGGGACTGGGGGAGCTCTTCCCAACCTCGTCAGGGAGGGGCCTTTGTCACTCCCTCCCTGGAAGGCTGGTCGGAGACCCCCATTCCCAAGGGGCCAGCACCAGCCCACACTCCTCCTGGCTCCACAGCCTGGGGCTCAGGTTCCGGGCTCGGAGGCCACAGCAAGCCCCGTTCCCGCCGCCCCTCAAGTCCAGCTGCTGGCGCCTCCTGATCGAGTGGGAAGTTTAATTAAATGACTTCTGCATCGACTCCCGAGCGACGCTAAATTAGTTTTCAAATTAGTGACCGTCAGGCACTCAGTGTCTGAGGCCGAGAGCAGCTTTGTGGTGACGGAGGACATTGAAACCAAAGTCCAGGGTTGTGACTCTCAGGCTCTGTTTCTGGACTGAGGACAGCAGGGCCGGTGGTCGTGGAGCAGCCACGTCCGTGCCGGGCACTGAGCCAGGGGCTTCCTCGTGGGCTCTCTCATCCATTCCCAGAGGGCCCCCCGGGGCAACGCCGGGCCCAGAGCGGGCAGGGCTGGGGGCCGAGGAGCAGGGTGCAGCGGCGGAAGGGCTGCCCAAGGCCTCCAGGATCCCAGCCCCGGAGGCCAGCAGCCGGGCCCTCCCGTCTTGGTTTCCCCACCAGCCAGGACCATCCACCTTCTCCATGGCGGCCACATGCCCAGGGGCCCATCCAGCTGTCCCAGACGTCCCTCTTCCAACCACGCGGCATGTTTTCCTGACCCACTGTGCTCCAGCCGATAAGGAGGAAATGATGGCGGATTTTTTTTACTCGTATACTTTCCTTCAGGAGCAGACACTCTAGAATGCCCTCTACCACGCTGACGTCTGCAAAGGCCAATCGTAGGGGCTTCTTACTGGTCAGGTATGCTGTCCCCCTCCCGGAGACGGAGTTCGGAACTGAAGGCCATGGCCGCGTGAGAGCAATCACAGCCATCAATGGCGAGCCACTGCAAACCGCCCCAGTTCCCATACCCCCTCCTGTTTAACCCGCGTCCCTTGTTTCAGGGCAGCGCTTCTCGGAGTGGGGGGCAAAGCCTTGGGGTCCCCCACGTGCAACACAAATTATCACCACACCAGCCTGTCCGAGTCTCCCAAAGGGCGCAGGCATCTGAGCCCGGGCAGCCACAGGAAGTCCTGCCGGGAACAGTGAGTCAGAGGGGGTGACAGCTGAACAGGCAGGCTGTGGGGACAGCAAGGGGCATTCACACCTGCAGGGACACTGATGCCATCGGCTTCACATGGAGAGTGGCATGGACGCCGCAGGACTCGGAGAGGCCCTTGGGGACAAAGCGAGAGCCCGTGATTTCGGGGGAACGCTCGGCTTGCTCGGGAATCAGCATGGGTGTTCCCCGAAGGGCCCACGGCGGACACTTCGGGCCTTGCAGAATGCATAGGTTTGGGTCCCATATTCCTTCCATCTCCGTCAGTATTTTTTGAGCCTTAACAAATGTGAAGATCATTCTTGGCTCGCAGATGCTTATGAGACAGGCTCCCATGGCAGGGTTGCAGAAGGAAATGGGGGGGGCAGCCCCACAGCCTGAGGACCCAGCATACACAACGGGGGAGAGTTGGCAGCAAAGAGTTTACGGGAAAAGAGGCAGCGACACTGTCACCGTCCCTGGGCAGGAGCCCAGAAAAGGCTGCGGCAGAACTCCGAGGACTCTCGGAGCCTGTGGGCGAGACGGGTGTCCGGCGGGCGTGCAACATGCCTGCACACGCCTGTCTTCCCCTGCACACGCCTCTCTCCCCCTGCACATGCCCCTGGCACGGGCTCAGGTGCCGTCCCGCCGGCTGGTCAGGCTTGTCTCACGCCGTTTTGGTCCCTTCGCAGCCCTCCGCCTTTCCGACGTTCCAGAAGTAGTTCTGTGCCCTGTATTTACTTAAAAATTAAAAATAGGATTTGTAAAACCACAGAAAGTGGCAAAACCAATTTACATTTATGAGGGCGAATCAAAGAGCAGCGGTGGTTCCTCCAAGCCCCGGGCTCCGCGCGGGGCGGAGGCGACAGTGACTCGGCCCACGTTGCCAACTCCCCAGCAGAGCAGAGCGCCCTCCCTGCTGGGTGGGGGAGGGCCGTGAGAGCAGAGGGCGCCCACAGAACCATGCCGGTGGCCTTGAGTGACGACTGTGCCGAGTCAGAGCCAGCGTGGACGGCGTGCTCTGGTGTCGGCAGGAGCCTAGGGGTGCCTCCCCTGCACCCCCAGACCAAGGACTGCCTCCTCCCGTGTGACCGGGGGCTTGTCACCATGGGGCTGAGTGGCTCCTGGTTTGGAGGGCCGCAGGGCGGGTGGTGGCCGGGCCGGCCTCGCACACAGCCAGCCCCGTGACCGTGCCTCCAGGGCTGGCTGGGGCTGGGGTCGGTTTCCAAAAACAATGCATTTGTTACGAGTTGTGTGCTGGGCGTGTTGCTGTGAATGCCCCTCAACCAAGAGGGACTTGGGAGTGGCCAGGGAGGTAACTGTGTGTGCTGTATGTGAGTGTCACCCACACACGTGCAAATGCACACTCGTGTGCGCGCACACGGGCATGCACACGCAGGTTTAAATCTCTGGGAAGTTTCCATCCTGACACACATTCCTTCTGAGTCCCTAGAACCCGACACGCCCTCCGTGGTCAGCTCCGGCTCCTGCGCCCCACCCATGGCCGGGCCCCCCTGTGGGTGCTGCTTCTGCGGTGCTGGCCCCTGTCTGTGACCCGTCACCCTGCCCATAACGGGGAAGCGGGGGGGCACAACCCAACCCAGACGTGGCTTACCCCGCAGCTCAGCGGGCGGCCTCAGTTCTTTGCCATCTGGCGTCTCCAGCGGCACACGGCTTGTTACGGCGGCCGGGGCTCCTCCTCAGTGACTCACCCCAGTGACAGTCCCCTGACCCATGCCGCCCTTGGGGGTTGTCCTCTGTCTCCTGCCCCAGGTCCCCAGACAGGCGCCCTCTGAGTCCCGGAGCAGAGCGTCCTCCACACACACCAGGACGGCCAGTCGCCTGTGTCTTCGTGCCACAGACCCTCCATGGTGCCAAACACCTGGCAGCATCACCTGCTTGCTCATGCCCGCCCACTGTCCTGTCCCTCAGCCCGAGCAGGGACCTGTCACCATGCTCATCACTGCTTTGTAACCCAGCGACAAGAATGCACCGGGAACACAGTAAGAATTCACTAAATGGCAGGTGACGCTTCGGGGACATTGAGGATTTGACAGCTGGCCAGAGGGCGTGGCCCGGTCCCCAGCTGGTCCAATGATGAGATGAAGATTCTAGAAGAGGAGATGGGACGGGGTCACGCAGAAGCTGATGGCACGGCCCCGCGTGGAAGCCAGGGTCCCGGGGCCCTGGTGCTCACGGGAACACAGGCTCAGCAAAACCCGATCAGGGACGCAGGGACCGTCCCCCAGGTCCTCAGCCGGTTGGACCTGGAGGCTGCGCTCCTCGCACCCAGTCCCCTGCGTTGACAGTGTCCAGTGAGAAATAACTGTTGGGTCACCATTTCTATCTCAACAGTCCTTCAGTTTAGGGCCAGGACGTGTCAGAGGAGGAGGGTGTGTGTGTGTGTGTGTGTGTGTGTGTGTGCGCGTGCACGTGAGAGAGAGAGTCAGAGGCCGCAGCCGCCGCTCAGCAGCTCATCGTTAACCCAGGAGGGAGTGTGCGGTGCTAATGAAGCCATTAGCCAAAGGCCGTTCCGCGAGAGAAAGTGGGAGGGCTGAGCTCCGAGTGCGTTGCCTGTAATGAACCTGAGACTGGACTTGGACTTGGGGGACTCCCGCGGTATTCTTAGCATCGGTAACTGCCGGCGTGGGAGCTGCCCAGACTGTGGCCCCGCTGCAGGCGTCCCGCATGCCCAAGACAGCGCCTGGCAGAGACTTGCTCCCTGCTGGGGGCCTGGGACTCCCTGGTGACAGACGGACAGACGGACGGCCATTCTGGTTAAGGGCTTTCTTAATGCAAAAGGTCGTTTCTGAGTCCATAGAGTCCCTGGGGAAAGAACTGAGAAACTTCTCTCCTCGCGTGTTCTACTTCAAAGTCGAGCGGTGTTCCGGGACGGGTTTGGGAGGCATCAGCTCCAAGGTCAGGGGGGCCTGTAAGTGTCTCAAAGGCACAGACCCTTTGTCACTCTCCTCGGGCCCAAAAGAAGGATTTCCAAGGAGCAAGCAGGCAGTGCCTGCAGTCTCAGGAGAGACGGCACTCTCCCAGTCACTGTGCAAGTCACACAGGCAGGAGAGATGTGACCCAGTCACGTGGTTGAGGTCGAGAGGACCACGACACACCGGAGCCTCCGCAGCTGTGACGGACAAGCTCCCACGGGGGACAGAGGAAGGCAGGGTGGCCTGCCTGAAAGTCTGCGTGAAAATGAGAAGCCCCGGCGAGCTGGTGTTCCCCGCCGAGGCGGGGTGACCGCGGGCGTGCGGGGTGGAAGTCACCAGACTCGGAGGTGTGGCAGGGGTTGTCCCTCTGGTGTGCCATCTGTCTGACGGGAGTCTGCCCGTTCACACTCTCCCAGCATCCGTTCTGTCTTCCGCTGTTTTCTCCTGGAGGGGCAGCCTCCGTGGGCCTGTCGGGTGGGGGCCCCATGCTCCCCGGATAAGCGAGCGGCCCGGGCCCCCATGAGATGGCCAGACCCCGGAGAACATCAGTGGTGAGCCCAGTGACCCAGGGCCGGGCGGGGGGTGGACTCCCTGCACTTCTCGGTGGCGAACTGTCCCCTCTTTCCTGCGTTCCGAGTCCCGGACGCTGCGCTGAGGCCTGCCTCTCCGGGGCTCCTCCAGCGTCTGCTCTGGTCCTGGGAGCAGGACCCGGCCCGTGAGGAGCTGCCCGGGGGTTCACACGAGGCTGTGACAGTCCTCAGGGGCAGATGGCAGGGGTGAGTTTTGTGGGGCCAAAGTCAAGGTGTCCAAGGACTGTGTTCCTTCAAGGGACCGGGAGAAATCTGTCATTGTTCCAGCTTCCGGCGGCCACCCACACCTCCTGGCTTGTTATGGCACCCCCCTGACCCCCGCCCTGCTCACGGCGGCGTCTTCTCTTCCGCTGACCCTCAGCGGCTGCCCGCTCCAAGAGCTCTGTGGTTCCTGCCCGGCCCGCGCCCGCCATGCCAGGGCAGTTCCCCGCCTGCAGACCCTGAATCACGCTGCCAAGTCCCCCTTCCCATGCAGGGGACACAGTCCCAGGCTCCGGAGCTGTGAACACGGGCATCCTGGGGGGAACACCCCTCTGCTGGCGGCGGGGCCTTCCTGCTCATACCAGCCACCATGCACTTCTGTCCCCACACCCCAAACCTGCAGATGTGGGGTTCTGCAAAGACAATCAGGTTCTACTGTTATTGTGGGGAACCAGGAAGGCGATCACAGATGAGCCCCAGGCACGCTGTTCCGCCTGCCTGGGAAACGGCCCGAGGAGTGGCCCTTCGGCCCAGGCCCCTCTCTCAGGTAGCTGTCTCGTCTCTGCACCTGCAAGGTGTCCCGAGAGGCCCGCCCCTTGACCCTGCCCCTCCTGCTTCTCCGCAGGACACCGAGCTTCTGAACACGGCCATCCTCACGGGGAAGGCGGTCACCTTGCCCGTCAAGGTGGTGTCCGTGGAGGAGAACAGCGCGGTGACCGACATCTCGGAGTCCGTGGAATGCAAGTCCGCAGACGAGGACGTCATCAAAGTAAGTGGGTCTTCCCCCACGTGCACTGCCGTCACCGGGCGTGCCGCTCGCCGAGGAGGGTGAGCTCGGTGTGTGCGTGCATGTGTGAGACAGTGAACCGGTCGGCGTGTGTGCACCACAAGGGAATGCAAGTCCGGTGCCACCCCCTCTTCAAGAGAAACGGAGATTTGGGTGCCTGTCACCTCGTTTTTCGGTGTCGACAACCAACTGTGCTTTTTTATTTTTTCAGTCGGCAACAATTTAAAGATATGTCTGCAGTGGGGGTTTGGTCCGTGGCTCGGCTGCCGAAGCCACCGTGTCCACCTGGCCCCTGGGGTCCGGGCCGGCCATCCCTGTGAGGGCGCACAGCATGGCAAGGGAGGGTACAGGCAGGCTCAGTGTGGGGTGCTCCCCACCCCCCAACGCTGCGATGCCCTGTCGTCATGGAAGAAGTGCGGGCACTGCACCAGGGACTGAGCGCGGGATAGCCCCTCTGGCAGCCTCCCAGGGAAGAGGGGAAGCTGTGGACGAGGCGTGAGGGGAGCCACCGGCTCACCTGCAGACAGACACAGGAGGGCGGGTCCCAGCCCACAGCAGGCCCTGCCCAGCTGCTCTGGAGGCTTCCGGAGGCTTCCAGAGACCGGCCCTCCCAGTGCGACTCCCCTCCTGTTCACAGAGGGGAGGGGAGATAAAAGGGGGTCAGCGGGGTCGAGGGGGGAGGGACAGGAAAGCTGCCCAGAGTTCCACTCAGGGTCCCCTTTCCCAGAGGGCTTGTGCCTTGGGACAAATGACCCAGAGTTCGGTGTGGTTAACACAAAGGTCACTGATTCTCGCTCGGGCATCGGCAGGTGGTCAGCGTCTGTGGGCTGGGCTGGGCTCGGCCCCCGCCTCCTTCCAGGGCTGGCCTGAGAGGGGTCTTGAAGGAGAGCCTCTCGTGGCAAAGGCCTCGGAGGCGGCAGAAACGCAGGAGGCCGCTCAAGCCCGAGGTTGGACTGGTCGGCAGTCACTCTGTCCACGTTCTTTCGGCCAAAGCCGGTCGAGTGGCCGGGTCCACCACTGACAGGAGGGGAGCAGAGTGCGTCCACGGTGGAAGAGACAGGACAGAATCAATGGTGACCCCACCCACACAGGGCCGGGGGCACCACGGCCGAGAGCAGAGCCCTGGGGTGGACGGTCCACGTTTCCGCCCTGCCCAGTGCCTGCCGGCCGTGTGACCTCGGACACGTACCGCCGCGGCTCTGAGCCTTCGATGCCTTGCTTAGAACCTGGACCGAAACAAAACGCAGCTGCCCTCATCCACGGTGGGCGTTCAGGGACATCGTCCCCGTGACCCTGCCCGTGACCCTGGCTGACCGCGAGCCCTCAGCGACGGGTTGTGTGGTGTCTGAGGGAACCTCTCCTCCCCAGTGTCTGCAGGTGCACGCACACGTGTGTGCCATGGGGGTGAGGAGAGACAGGCGCCCGAGTACCTTTGTCTTCGCTGAGGCCAACGGCTGCGGTTGCCGTGGCAACACTCTGCCCTGGGGATGTTGAGACCGTTCCCGCCCCCTCAGTTCTCCGTGGAGAGACCGCGTGTCATTGGCGTGAAGGAGCCACCCGCCCGGCAGGCTCCCGGGCTGGGCTCTCCGGCTGCCCCAGCAACCCACCCCCCGGACGGCAGCTCAGGCCGGCTCCCGACAGGGCGAGCTCGCCCTTCGCACGCCATCGGCTGGGAACGCCCTGCAAACACGGGAATTAAGACAAGGGTGACACAGGCTGTCAGTAAAGGCTGGCACTCGGCTGTGGCAAGCGGAGACAGTGGACAGCAGGGAGGGAGCAGGCCCGAGGCAGCCAGCCAGCAGGTGGAGGCGCCCTGGGGGCTGCCCTCAGCCCATCCATGGCCAGCAGCCAGCCCCTGTCCGTCAGGCAGGGCCCCCCACACCCCAGTCCGGTCTCCGACACCAGCAGGACACCGGGGCAGCACACACAGCTGCTTCCAGGGCTCAGGCTGGTGACCAGATGGAAGGCAATGGCTTTTCAGCGCTGGGAACGAATCTGACATTCTCAAAACTCCAGCAGGGCAGATGGGACCCAGGGCCCCGTTTCCCAGCTCCGATTCACTCATTCCTTTTCAACGTGCATTTCTGGAACACCTGCTGTGTGCCGGGTTTCGGTCCCCAGGGGTACAGCACTGAGGAGAACGGCGTGATTCCTTGTCCAGAGGACAAGTGGTCGAAATCAGCAGGTCGCCTGGACAGGCTCGAAGATCCAGGAGCATCAGGGAACAGTAGGCCAGGAGAGGGGCGGGGTGGGGGGTGCAGTTTCGAACAGAAATGCCAGAGAAAGGCTCTCTGGCTCGCCCGAGGAGTGAACTCCAGGGAGGCCCATGGGCGAGAAGAGGGGGAACCCCCGTCGCAGACGCTGAGCGAGGCCGCCCCACTGAGTGGAGTGGAGAGGGTTGGTTCTCGGGTGGACCCAGGCTCGGGCCCCCAGCCGTGGAGTCCCGGCGTTTCCGTCCTTGAAGTTAATTTCTCTCTCCAGCCCTCATCCCCTCAGGGGCGAGGAGAAAACAGGACTCTAGCAGGAGTCTGACCTCTGAACACAGGAAGTACGACCTCCTCAGAGCTCCCAGGGCGGGCGTTGGACACAGCTGGGGGTCTGGAGGCGGATCTGGGGGGCCGTCAGCGCCACAATGGAAAGCAGGGCTTCAGAACTACCTAGTGTAGTAATGGCGGGGATGGGCTACGGCCCAAACGTCTGTCCCCCTAGTTCCTGTGTTGAGATCCTAACCCCCAAGCTGACGGTGGGAGGTGGGGCCTTAGGGAATCGAGGAGGCCATCAGGGTGGGGCCCTCGTGGGTGGGATTAGTCCCCTGATAAGAAAGACCCCCGAGCTCCCTAGCCCCTTCCAGGAGGGAGAACTCAGTGAGAAGGTGTCCCCTAGGACCCAGGTGGCAGGATGTTGTCACGAGACACGGGGTCTGCTGGCACCTTGATCTGGGACCCCCGGCCTCTAGAACTTTGAGAAATAACTGCGAGCTGTGTAGGCCCCCCAAGTACATGGCGTCCAGTTAGAGAGGCCCAGGTTGCCATGGAAACAACACGCACAGCAGACGGGGTCACTGCTTTACATCAAGGAGCACAGCCCCAGGTGTGGTCCCCAGGACCCCACAACAGCAGCACCTGGGGCCTCGCTGGAAATGCGACTAAGGGCCCCTCAGGCCTGCTCCGTCTGAGACCCGGAGGTCAGGGGTCTGTGCTGACAAGCCCTCCTGTGTGCTCACTGGGGTCTGGGACCCTCCTGGGTGGACAAAAGTCACCGTGGACGTTAGCAGTGGCCATCCCCAGCCTCTCCCCCTGGAGGCAGGCAGTGTCCTCCGGAAGTTGCTGAAGCCTGAGTGACAACAGTCCACGGACCCCATGCTACCCAACTGGGTCCCACATGGTGCACCGTGGCCCTCCAGGTCCTCAAGAGCCGACAGTGCAGCTGGTTCAGTGTCCACCGAGTGCTCAGGCCAAGGGCAGAGTCTGCAGAGGACAGGTCTCCATGGGCGGCCCTCCCAAGGCAACAGGTGAGGAGGGTTTCCAGGA
Organism: Tonatia bakeri; assembly: GCA_004024845.1. NCBI lineage: Eukaryota > Metazoa > Chordata > Mammalia > Chiroptera > Phyllostomidae > Tonatia > Tonatia bakeri. The sequence goes on along the minus strand of PVIA01016382.1, from coordinate 1,167 downwards.
CCCAAGCCGAGGTCAGAGGGGACACTCCTGCAGGCTTCTGGTTCCTTTGTGCCGACGGGCCAGCCGTGGGGCGATACCGCAGTCTCCGCTCCAGACACTTGGGAGATGACGGACGTGCCGGGACATTTAGGGCGCCACCAGGAGTGGCGGGGACCATGGCTCCCCTTGCTCAGCAGCTCTGTGCCCTCCGAGTTCCCCTTAATCACTTCCGTGCTCTGGAGCGGCCGCCGTCCCGCCCCCAGAGCTCAGACAGGCGATAACCGCGGAGAGTCAATGGTCTGGAAATTACAAGGTTGATCAAAGAGGTGATTACTGATATGACTCTGGCCCGGCTGCTATGCTGACGTCTGCCCAGATCTGGGACAGCGTGGACACGCTAACGACAAGCCTGGGACAGCGGCTACAATTGGTTCCCACCCTTCATCAGCATGTCAACGTTTTTAAACCACTCTTAACCGTGAGGGAGAAGGTGGATCCGTGGGCCCCCCTGCTCACAGCTCCCGGCCACGGTCCCCAGCAGGTGGGGGGCGGCTCTGAGCCCGGCCCTCCCAGCTGCCCCTGCAAACACAAGTGCGAGTGAGGAGGAGAATCGGGCCCAGGGCGGCCGTCACCGTCCCGGAAGCCAGGGATGGGCGGGGCGGAGAGAGAGCTCTGCTGTTGGGTGCCAGGTGGCAGTGAGCCAGGGGCCCGGGCAGGAAGCTCGGAGGAGAGGCGGGGACGGGAAGCAGAGGAGCAAATTGGCAATCACAGCTCAGGGCCGGAAAGTGCCGTGCGGGGACCCCGTGAGTGACTCCGTTAGCTCAGACACATTCACACAGAACTGCACAGCATGCATTTCTCCCGCCAGAGTCAGCTCCATGCGTGCTAGCTCCAAGGAGTCGGTGACCCCAAAAAGGTTAGGAGACTCTGCTTGCGTGCTTTCTAGATGCTTTCAAGTTAACTTCTTATGGTTCCACTGCTCCTAGCTTCATCTTACCACAGTGTCTCACCATACGACCCTTGACCCCCAGATTTTGGTTGTTTGGAACATGGGTGCGCCCATGAAGAAAGGGTCTGTTCATCCACCAGTCCAGCTGTCCGTCATTCACCCATCCATCATCTTCCCATCCATCCATCCATCCGTCCATCACCCATCATCCATCCACCATCCATCATCCATCATCCATC
>PVIA01016381.1:0-19179 GCA_004024845.1 Tonatia bakeri | reverse complement strand
ACTCCCCTGTTGCTAACCCTCCATGTGATCTCCATTTCTGTGGTTCTGTTCCTGTTCTAGTTGTTTGCTTAGTTTGCTTTTGTTTTTGTTTTAGGTGTGGTTGTTAATAACTGAGTTTGCTGTCATTTTACTGTTCATATTTTTTTCTTCTTTTTCTTAGATAAGTCCCTTTAACATTTCATATAATAAGGGCTTGGTGTTGATGAACTCCTTTAACTTGGCCTTATCTGAGAAGCACTGTATCTGCCCTTCCATTCTAAATGAAAGCTTTGCTGGATAGAGCAATCTTGGATGGAGGTCCTTGCCTTTCAGGACTTGGAATACTTCTTTCCAGCCCCTTCTTGCCTGCAAGGTCTCTTTTGAGAAATCAGCTGATAGTCTGATGGGAACTCCTTTGTAGGTAACTGTCTCCTTTTTTCCTGCTGCTTCTAGGATTCTCTCCTTCATTTTAATCTTGGGTAATGTAATTATGATGTGCCTTGGTGTGTTCCTCCTTGGGTCTAACTTCTTTGGGACTCTCTGAGCTTCCTGGACTTTCTGGAAGTCTATTTCCTTTACCAGGTTGGGGAAGTTCTCCCTCATTATTTGTTCACATAAGTTTTCCATTTCTTACTGTTGTTTTCTTTTCCTTCTGGCACTCCTATAATTCGGATATTGGAATGTTTCAGGTTGTCCCAGGGGTTTGTAAGTCTCTCTTCACATTTTTGAAATCTTGTTTCTTCATTCTGTTCTTGTTGGATATTTATTTTTCCCTTTTGCTCCAACTCATTGCTTTGAGTCCTGTTTTTTTTCCTGTCACTGTTGGTTCCCTGAATATTTTGCTTTATTTCATTTTGGGTATCTTTCATTTTTTTTTTTCATTTTTTGACAGAGTTCAATCAGTTCTGTGAGCATTTTGATTACCAGGGCTTTAAACTCCCCATCAGATAGGTTGGCTATCTCCTCATTGCTTAGGTTTCTTTCTGAAGTTTTGCTCTGTTCTTTCATTTGGGCCATAATTCTTTGTCTTGGCGCACTGGTCTTGTTGTTCTGGTTGATTTTTTCTTCAATTCCTTGTGGAGTTCCATGCAGTTTGATTTTATGGAGCTCCTGATTTTTTATTGATTTTAGATTGGTTGTTCTCTTCCTTCTGGTTGTGCAAGGAAGTGAAGGGTTTCTACCTATGCCTCCATCTCGGCTGGAACCTCAGGACTATATTATTTGAAAATAGAGATAATTTGACTTCTTCTTTTCCAATTTGAATGCCTTTTATTATTTTTTTCTCATATCATTGCTCTTGCTAGTACTTCCAGGAGTATGTGGAAAGAAGGGGTAAGAGTGCGCATCCTTGCCTTGTACCAGACCTCACAAGATAAGTGTGACATCTTCCCCCACTGATTAAAATGTCAGCTGTGGGTTTTTCATAAATGGTCTTTATTATATTGAGGTAAGTTCCTCCTATACCTATTTTATTGAGAATTCTTATCATGTATGGAAGTTGAACTTTGTCGAGAGGTATTTCTAAATCTATTGAGATGACTATTGGGTTTTAAACTTTCGTTCTGCTGAAGTGGTTTCTCATATTGATTGGTTTGTGTGTGTTTAACCAAAATTGCATCTCAGGTATAAATTCCACTTGGTTATGGTGTATAATTTTTTGATGTGTTTTTAAAAAATATTTTATTTATTTATTTTTAGAGACAGGGAGAGGAGGGAGAAAAAGAGGGAGAGAACAGAAACATCAGTGTGTGGTGTTCTCTTCCGTGCCCCCTATGGGGGACCTGGGCCACAGCCCAGGCATGTGCCCTGACTGGGAATTAAACTGTCAACACTTTGCTTCATAGTCTGGTGCTCAATCCACTGAGCCACACCAGCTACAGCTTGATGTGTTGTTGATGTGTGTTTGTGAGTATTGAGGAGTTTTGCATTTGTGTTTATTAGGGATACTGGCTTATAATTTTCTTGTGGTAACTGTGTCCACTTTTGTATCAGGGTAATGTTGTTCTCATAGAATAAATTTGGATGTGCTATCCCTTTTTTAAGAAAGGGTCCTCTGTGGGCCCAGGGAACTAGCAAATGCCAGTCTCCACCAGTTCTCAGAGCTGGGTGAATTAGGAGACAGTCCCTCAGGTCGCAGCTATAAAAGTTGGGACACTAGATACATGGACCAACTCTTTTCAGGGAGAAGTTGTAGGCTGGGAAAAAAATTGCAGGAAGTGCCCACGCTTCCGTCCCAGTTTTTGGAGACCTATTTGTTGCCTGCCCGAACTAGATGCAGGCTGGTTAGAAGCCCAATCCTTGGGCAACAGGTGGGAAATTTGGGACAGTGCAGTCCAACCTCGTCCAGGGAGAAGCTGAGAGCTGGACTTGATTGTCTGCTTGCTCCACACTGAGCTTGGGAAACAGAGAGAAGTGCTTGTGCTCCCATTTAAAACCACCTCTTTGAGGACATGCAGACGGCCAATAGACATATAAGGAGATGCTCAACATCACTAATCATCAGAGATGCAAATTAACACCAAGATGAGATATCATCTCACACCTGTCAGAATGGCCATCATCAGTAAATCAACACACCACAAGTGCCGGTGAGGATGTGGAGAAAGGGGAACCCTCGTGCACTGTTGGTGGGACTGCAGACTGGTGCAGCCACTGCGGAAAACAGTGTGTAGGGTCCTCAAAAAATTAAAAATAGAACTACCATGACCCTGCAATTCCACTTCTGGGTATTTATTCAAAGAAACCCAAAGCACTAACTTGAAAGGACATGTGCATCCTTGTGTTCACTGCGTTATTATTTACAATAGCTAGTGTGTGGAAGCAACCTAAGTTCCCATCAGTGGATGATTGGAAAAAGAAGATGTGGTGCATGCATACAATGGAATATTACTGGGTCATAAAAAAGAACGAAATCTTACCATTTGCATGGATAGACCTAGAGGTTATTAGGCTAAATGAAATAAGTCAGAGAGAGAAAGACAAATATTGTATGATTTCACTTATATGTGGAATCTAAAAAACAAAATAAACCAACAAACAAAACAGGAACAAACTCATAGATACAGAGAACAAACAAATGGTTGTCAGATGGGAGGGAGGTTGGGGTTCTGAGTGAAAAAATGGAAGGGGTTAAGAAGTAAAATTGGGTAGTCACAAAACCGTCATGCGGATGTAAAGTACAGCACAGAGAATGCAGTCAATAATGTTGTAATAACTACAACATTATTGCAGGAAGGTACTACACTTAACAGTGGATCACTTTGTAAATTATATAAATGTATAACCACTGTGCTGTACACCCGAAACTAATATAATATTGAATGTCAAGTGTAATTGAAAATAAAGAAAAATAAAACCACTTCTTTGATTTCAGCCATCCTGGGGGCCTAGTGAATGCTGGGCCATGTCAGCTCCCAGATGTGCACAGGTGAGCCCTAAGCCAGCCCCTTGGAGGGCAGCCATAGAGGCCGGGGCAACAAATGTGCGGTCCAAACTCTTGGTGGCTCAGGGAGATGCGGGGGGTGGAGCTCCCCTCCTGACTGTGATGGGCTGTGACGGGGCGGGGTTTGCAGTGAGAGTGAATCTCAGTCTTTCCCACCCATTTCGATGTCGGTGTTTTCTTAGTCACCCAGGGACTCTCTCGATTAGCTCCAGGATTTCTGGAACAGTGAATTGATGCTTGTGCCTCTGTTTGTTGGGAGCTTCCTATTCCAGGTTCTTGATGACTTCCCCAATCTTTAAAAAACTTGAAAAATATCAAAAAGAAAATCTATGACAGATATGCCAGAGAAATGACTCTGGTTTCATTGCTTTCTATCAGATGACGTGACTTAAGATCCCCCCCAACACTTACTCAATCACTTAATTAATGTGTGTCTGACAGCTTCTCCCCTAGGAACTTCCTCTTCTTCTTTGATAAGTAATGTGTGTCTTGTAGGAAGTTACCCTATAACTTTGTAAATATTCTTTTCCCGTCAAACATAATTTGTTAATTTATTTATATTAGTTTGGACTCATGCATCTTATTTTATTCACTGGTTTGTAATCTGATATTTAGTCGTTTATTTTGATGCTCAGATTGTCCCAGGTTCGGCCAATGGGAGCCTCTTGGAGCTGGCTTTCATGCTCTTTTCTGTTGTCTCTCTCGTTCTTACACACTGTCTTACCCGTGGGCACAAGAAGTCACTCCAGGTGGACCCTGTACTTCCTCGGCTGCAGCCCTAAACTAATCACCCTTCTTCCCAAGGAGCTCTCATTCCTTGTAGAAGCTAACGTCTTCTAAATATCACTGCTCCTGGGTCCTCTCAGGAAAAACATCCTAGGTAATGCATGTGTGTGAATGTATTTACACACCCATACACAGACTGTATTTACGTTTATTTGCGTATCTGCCAACATGTACTGAAAACCGTGAGTTCACACAGATTTCGCCAGTGCCCATCCAGCACCAAAAGATTCATTTCAGCTTTCTCTTTCCAAATTTGTAATTCCCTTCTTTCACAGTGGCTTCTATTAATGTGTATTTACCGCTATGATCAATCCCCTGTGCATAACAAATGGTCCTGATAGGGGAAGTGAGGAAATGCAGAAACGGCTTCAGAGAGAGATAAGGGAGTTGGGAGCCAGCAGAGACATCTCAAAGAAGTTGCCATCTGGGATTGTTAACAGAGACGCCTAAGCTGTTAATGGGCCTGGTGAGATGGTACTGCCAGGCTATGTAAATAGTAGACAAATGTTTAGATAAGCCGTTTGTTAACCTTTGAATCCCGGAACCCCTAAATCTTTGTACCAGCCTTGTTTCTGAAGTCCTGTTTCTGATATGTAGATTTAAACCCGAACCTGTAAATACTGTGGAAGACAAAGGACTGGGCCCAGAATTTGGAATCAAATCTGTCCTCTGGGCCCGCATGCGTAATAAAGAATCGTGCTCCGCCATTTCTCCTGCGTGTGAGTTATTTTCTGCAACAGTCCCACTGCCACCGTTGCTCCTGTGCAGAAGCCCTGACACCCACTCCAGGCCACACTGCTGTGTGAATCCCCTCCTCACCCTGCTCGAGGCTTCGACTCTCTGCTGTGGGCTTCCCCATTCAGGGACCACCTCCGATCCCTGCTCAAGGCCACTGTGGGTCCTGCCACCTCATACCTGCCTTGCTCCTACTCACTAAACGCCTTTGGGAAAATCCAGTTTTTGCATACAGATGGCATCCTCGGGACTTTTCTCTCCGAGGCCCACAGCCCCTCGCCTGTTCTATTTCGTTTATTTCCACCTTCCATTCAAAGCTCTGGAACCATTTTTAATTTACTCTTTGCCCCAGAATGTACTCCACCATATTTCTCTTCACAATAAGAAATACTTGTTACCTCAATAAGGTGAGATGCTTTCGAGTTTCCAGTTCCTTCTTGGTCCCATTCTTATCTGTCACCTTTAACGCAGTCTCCGTCTTTGCCACCAACAAATTCAGAAAAATGTTTTGGCTTTTCCAACCTAGCAATAAGAAATATCTATTTTAGATGGCTGGCCCCATGCAAAAACGCCTCATGTAGCCAAGATGTGCATTCATACTCTCTCTCCATGTCCTAGCTTTGACTGTGGTTTGTCTTTATTGCAGACATTTCCCGAGGGGCTGCAACAAGCAGCAAAGACACCTTGACAGTTTTTTTTTCCTACCAAGTTCCCTAAGATTTCAGATTTGGCAGAAATAGATTTGGAGCACAAAGATACACAGGCAACAATTTAAACAATTGCTTTTCTATCTCCATGATAAGAGTTGCCAACTTTTCATCTCAGGGACAAAGACATCAGCTCAGCAGAGTCTACATTTCAGATTCTATTATATGCAATGTTCCACCTCCAAAACCAATTTAGATGTTCACCAGAACTCTTTGGAATGTGTGTGATGGAAATGTAGCTGAAAATGCCTTGCACAATAATGAATTGGAGTCTGTTCACTCACAAAATGGAAAGATCGAGAACCGAACTCGGGGGCTAAAAGGAGAGCAGGGCTCGCACGCTTGCTGTCCGCTGGTGTGGCTTCCTCTGTGGTGGCCTTGTTCAGGGGGGCTCTTCCCTTTCTCAGTCAAACTTGATAATCATTGGCTTGGGTCATGTGTCCAGCCCTGCAGATAATGATGGGGGACTCGAGACTTGGAAAATGCTAGCTTAAGGTAAAAAGTCATAAGTCTAGCAAGTAATGTGTATGTTAAAGCTTTTGTTTCAGAAACTACAGATAAGGCCCATCCTGGCTCCTGGGAAAAGCAGTGGACCTCCTGGGGCACTGCTAAAGATTACTGCCTGGGGACAACTGGAGGCATCCAGGCCTTTGTGTTCCAGGGAAAGACAGAGGACCACCCGACCCTGGGAACAGCTAACCGCCCAGGACAGGAATGTTGCAACTTCTATCACCCAATCCTCCCTGAATCTCAAGGCCCTCAACCGCACCTTGTTTATTCCCTGTTTTAAAAAGTCTGGCCAGGAAAGAGAAGGCAAGATGGTCTGTTAGGGTATGAACCAACCATCTTCTGAGATCACCGGCCATCTGAATAAAGAGTTCATGAAGATTCAATCTCTGTCATTGCTTACTGGGTTTGGTAGTGACAGGCAGCCCGAATGCCGGTGTCTTTTCCGGTTACAATAACACTCTGGCCAATGGGATGGAACATTCTAACAAACTATAGAAATGATCCCTGGAAGTCTAGTCTTGGGATGGAACATTCTAATTGGCTAGACCTGGGTACCATGTCCACTTCTAGATCCAGAAGAGAGGTGCAACCCTACTCTCCAACCATGGGCTGATATTGGGGTTGTGGGTGCTTTTGAGACAGAACAGTAAGAAGCTAGGAAAATTTCTTGGCAAGTGGAATAGGGAAACAGACAGACAGCTGCACAAATTGGCCAAACAATTTACAGCCAGGTACAGGAGGCTACCTCCCTAGGCCTCAGTTGTGTTCAGCTGCAGGTCCAGAAAAGCAGCAAACCAGGTGGGCGAAGCCAGGACCAGTTTCAATGACTACCAGCCCCCTGCCCTGTTACTGCCCAGCAGTGGAGACCCCGACCCTGAAAGAACACAGCTGGAGAACAGATGAATGCTGCACTGAAGCCCTTCCCTGAGGCCTCCCCTGCGGTTTCCGCCTGCAAGAAAGAGATAAAAGCCTCAAGACAATGGACAAAGCTCCTGAGCTCTCCCTCTGGGGAGCAGCTGGCGCCACTCCCTTTCCTCCCTTCTTCCCCCACTGCTTTCCTCACAGGCAAAAAAACAAAACAAACAAATAAAAAAAACAACCAGAAAAAAACTCTAAGGCAATGGGCAGCTGGCAGCTTGTCCCAGGCTCACCCCCTGAACTTGTTCCCAAGGCCCCCTTTTCTCTGACTTTCCAGGGAGCTAAGGCAGCCCAGCCCAGGCTCTCCTGTTGCCCCTTCCATGCTGAGCCCTTCCTTGTTTCTTTGTCTCCAGCTTTCATAAATGGATCCTCATAGTCACCTGGGCTCGTGTTGTGAAATCTGTTCTACACAAAGTCAAAAACTCACACACTATAGCTGGCCCTTGGCAGACCTGTTCCAGACAAGGTCCCCTGTCTGGTAATACTTTCACCAGAAGTAGGGAACCTGGTTGGTCAAAAATATTGGATAAATAGGGAAATGATAAATAGACAAATTAATAAATAGGTAAATGAATGATTGAGTAAATAAATAACTCTAATGCAGAGGTTGATCTGTAAAAAATAAGCAACAACACATAATAATAATAATATTCATTGTTATTCAGTCTGATGGGACATTCAAGGAAGTACAGACCTAACTACTTGTTCTTAGGTATCAGGTATTCTCACTTATTATCTCAACTTGTTTCACTGACATAGGAGAAAATAGATCCCTTTGGGAAGAAATTACATGCTGAACTACTACTAATTAAGTTTATATGTGAAAAGCTTGACTGAAACAGAAAAAAATTATGTGACTGTGCCATCTTGGGCTCGCACATTATAATTTTACTGGTCCTACCACATGATCCCGTCACACAGCACGGAAGATTTGGGGTAGAGTGCCGCCTTACTTTAATACCTGCTTCCGCCCCTCATTACTCCTCTTCCTCCTGCTTCTGTAGAAGGACTCGGTCACACTTCTTGAAAAGATGCTTAACTTCAGTGGAATCTATGCCTAAACTGGAGGGAGGCTACTGATCTTGGCTATCATCCAACAGAAAAGTTGCCCTTTTTAGCATTCAGGAAATTCAATGGGAAAAAAAAACCAAACAAATCCTGTTCTAAACAGAGCTATTTAGGGATTATGTACTTTTTCCATTTCATATAAAAATGCAGAGGACTTCCCTCATGAGGCGGTAAATAGATTTAATGATCTGTCGCAAACAGTGCCTTTTAATAGTCATCTGCATTATTTAAAAAAAACAGGCTAGAATGGTGATTAAGTCTCAAAAGTTGTGCACTATATCTGCTAATAGATTAGGAAGTAGGAAACCTAGAAAATGAAATTTCCTTGGCTCGTTTTTTTGATGAATGAATGTAACACTACCAACCCCTGTGGCTATGCGTGCAGATTCATAGTTAAGTTCCCTGATGATGCAGCTTAGGTTGTCCACAATGCAATGCTTGGGACGAAGGCTTACGTGCTCTTCCTTTCCTGGGAGGTGGTGGGGCAGCGCCCCGGAAAAGGGAGTGAGGGGGAACAGGAGATGAGCTGGGGGAGGGGGAAGAGCAAATGCAAGGATGCATTGTTGGAATGGCCAAACCGGTTATTCGGCCTCGCAGGATGTCTCCTGAGAATGGTATAAAACCACCACACCTGGAATAGCTGGTTCGTAGGGGGAGGAAAAGTGAACCATTTCTGCTGGGTCCTTCCTGGTTTCCTCTCCCATTGGTCCAAGTCTTCCCGACAGCACATGAGATCCTCCACACTTCCGGGCTGTTACCTGATTCCTCTAAGGATCTATTGGGACTCCCTCTACCCCATGGGTCCAGTACAACCGGAGCACAAGTATGACGAGCTCTCCTTGTTGCTAGCTTTGTTACCACAAGAGCGTGAGCCCTTTTAAGGAGCGCTCTGGCTAGAAAAAGAGGGCAAATGAGTGAGGCTGGGGACACAGCTGGGGAAGGCACTGGTGGAGACAAATGGATCTGGGGCGGCACATGCGCTGGGCCCAGTACATCCTGCCACTATTTCCACGGTTAGAACGTAAGCCTGCCCCTCTGTGTGAGGATGAAGCAGCACTTAACTTTGTCTGTTCATTCGTTCCTTTATTTACGCCATCTTTCTTTCCTGCTTGCTTTCTTTTTGTTATTTACTCACATCTCTGTGGAATCAGACAAGTAGCTTGATAAATGACTGTAGTGGTTCCCACTCCTAGCCCTTTACAGCTGGGCACTTCCTCCCTCCCTCTCCCTCCCCCCCTTCCTTTTTTTTTTTTTTAAGATTTTGTTTATTTATTTTTAGGGAGAGGAGAAGGGAGGGAAACATCAATATGTGGTTGCCTCTTGCACGCCCCCTACTGGGGACCTGGCCAGCAAACCAGGCATGTGCCCTGACTGGGAATGGAACCGGTGACCCTTTGGTTCTCAGGCCGGCACTCGATCCACTGAGCCACACTAGCCAAGGCTTTCCTTTCTTTTTCAGCACTTAAATGACGTCTTTCTGTTTTCTTCTCTCTTCCATAATTTCTCTCGGAAATTTGGCCTTTAGTATTATTGTTCCTTTTTGTGGATAAAGTGTCTGATTTTTCCCTGGCTGTACCTTCCATGGAGGTGCAGGAGGGTACCTTCCATGCTATGCAGGGGGCACACAGGGAAACCCCAGGGTGGGTCCAGGGGTGGCTGGAGTAAGGGGGAAACAAGGACAAGAGCCTCCACAGACATTTCCGTGGAAAGGCAAGGTGAGGCAGGGTAAGCAGGCTCAGGACTGGCTACTTTGAATAATTCCAGTGGGCTTGATTTCAAAGGGATATCCGCACTCTAATGTTGGTGTCATTATTCACAACAGCCAAGATGTGGAAACAACCCAAGTGTCCACCGAAGGATGAATGGCCAAAGAAAATGTTATATATATGATGGGATACTATCCAGTCTTGAAAAAGCAGGAGATCCTGCCATTTGCAACAACATGGATGAGCCTGTAGGACATCATGCTAAGTGAAGTCAGATGGACATGGAAAGAAAAAACAATGCGTAATCTCAATTATATCTGAAATCTAAAAGTGTTGAACTCTCAAAAGCAGAGAGAAGAATGGTGGTAGCAAGGGGCTACAGGGTAGGGGAAATAGGGAGCTTTTGGTCAAAGGGCATGAAGGTTCAATTACACAGGATGAGTAAGTTCTGGAGAGCTAATGTACCGCATGGTGACTATAGTTAACAATACTGTATTTTATACCTGAGCTTCTCTAAGAGAATTGATCAAAAGTATTTTCAGCATTCACATGCAAAATGGTAACTATGTGATATGATGGATATATTAACCAGCTTGATTGTCGTAATCATTTCACAATGCATGTGTATATAAAACTATCACATTGTATACCTTAAATGCATACAATTTTAATGAGTTAGTTTTACCTCAATAAAGCTAGAAATAATAATAATATTTGCCATTATTATTTTAGAAACAAAAGCCATAATTAGTTCACTAGGCTGTACAAGCACATATTTTATAATCTGATCTGTTTTTTTTATTTTTTCCCCCGTGTGCTTTAGCTTTGATATTTTCCATTGTGTTGTGTTCAAATTCACTAATTCTGTTATCTGTTATATTGAAGCTGCTATTAAATTTATCCAATGAGTTCTTAAATTTATATGTTTTAAGTTCTAAAATGTACACTTGATTGTTTTTTATGGTTTGTAGTCCTGTTAAAATTCTCCATCTTTTCATCAATTTTGTATGTCTTTCCTACTGTTCTTTTTAACATAGTTGTGATAGGTATTTTAAGTCCTTATCTGCTGACACCAACATCTGGATTATCTTTGGGTCTGCACTTTTTAAAAAAATTAGATTTTATTAATTTCGCTATTACAGTTGTCCTGATTTCTCCCCCATTGCCCCCCTCCCCCAGAACCCCCCACTCCCTCAGGCAATCCCCACACCACTGTTCATGTCCATGGGTCATGCATATAAGTTCTTTGGCTACTCCATTTCCTGTGCTGTACCTTACATCCCCGTGGCTATTCTGTAAGTACCTATTTGTACTTCTTAGTCCCCTCACCTCTTCACCCATTCCTCCATACCCACCTTCCATCTGGCAACCATCAAAACACTCTGTCTCCATGATTCTGTTCTTGGTTGCTTAGTTTGTTTTTTAGGTTCAATTGTAGGTGGATATGTATTTATTGCCATTTTATTGTTTATAGTTTTGATCTTTTTTAAAAAAATAAATCTCTTTAACATTTTATATAATGGCTTGGTGATGATGAACTTCTTTAGTTTTTCTCATCTGGGAAGCTCTTTATCTGCCCTTTGATTCTAAACGATAGCCTTTCTGGGTAGAGCTAGAACCTTGGCTGTAGGTTCGTGCTTTTCACGACTTTGAATATTTCTTGTCAGTCTTTTCTAGCCTGCAAAGTTTCTTTTGAGAAATCAGCTGGAAGTCTATGAGAACTCACTTGTAGGTAACTAACTTCTTTTTTCTTATTGCTTTTAAGAGTCACTCTTTATCTTTAACCTTTGGCATTTTAATTATGATGTATCTTGGAGTGGGCCTCTTTGCATCCATCGTAATTTGGACTCTCTGTGCTTCCTGGACTTGCATGTCTATTTCCTTCACCAAATTAGGGAAGTTTTCTTTCACTAGTTTTTCAGATAGAATTCCAAATTCTTGGTCTTTTTCTTCTCTATCTGGCACTCCTATGGTGCAATGTTGGACCTCTTGAGGTTGTCTCAGAGGTTGCTTATACTACCCTCACTTTTTGGATTCTTTTTTCTCCTTGTTGTTCTGATTTTTTTGTTTTTGCTTCCTTATATTCCAAATCATTGATTCGACTCTTGACTTCATTCATTCTACTGTTGTTTCCCTTTAAATAGTTATTTATTTCAGTTAGTGAATCCTTCATTTCTGACTATGTATTTTTCATGCTGTTGAGGTCCTCACTAAGTTCCTTGAGCATCCTTATAACCAATGTTTTGAACTCTGCATATGATAGATTGCTTATCTCCATTGCATTTAGCTCTTTTTCTACAGTTTTGATTTGTTCTTTCATTTGGACAATGTTTCTTTGTCTCCTTGTTTAGGCAACTTCCCTGCGTTTGTTTCTATGTATTGGGTAGAGCTGCTTTGACTCTGGGTCTTGGTAGTGTGGCCTAATGTAGCAGGTGTCCTGTAGGGTCCAGTGGCACAGCCTCCCCTATCACCCAAGCTGGTTATTCAAGGTGCACCCTTCATGTAGGCTGAATACACCCTCCTCTGGTGGTTGAGACTTGGTTGCTATTGGCAGATCAATGGGAGGGAATTACCCAGGCCAGCCAGCTGCAAGGATTGGCTGTGACCACTCACCACCAACCTCCACCTTCTGTGGAGGTTCAGCTGTGCAGGAGCAGGGTGATAGTGCTCTGACTTGGTTTGTAGCTGTCCACTGGGTGTGCTGGCCCTTGGGTTTCCCAGGTGGTGTAGGACAGTTTTCAGCCCTTATCAAAGAAGCTGTCTAACCATAATCAGTGCCCAAAGATGGGCCTTGTCCTTTCTGGAATCTGGTTTCATCTAATCCTCTTTGCTATCATAGCTGTCTAATGCCTTTGAAAACATGATTTTAAAATATAACTTCTTTTTCCTAGTGTTACAGTAGGAGAGAAGACCTCCTGCTACTTAGTGTATCTTAACCAGAAGAGGAAGTCATAATTATAGTTTAAAATTATTTTCTTGTATTTAAAACCTGTACAACTCCATGAGGACAAGGGCAGTGTCTCTCTTACACAAAGACACATCTCTAGCACTTAGCAGTTTCTGAAGACTCCCAAGGACCTCTTATTTCTGTCTCTGAATTAAAGGGGTTCTTTCACCTTCATGCATTCAATCAAATGTAAACAGGAGTTTGCAGAAAAGAAAGTAAAGGCTTATTTAAGGAAATGGTGCCAAACCTGGAGCCACAGGTGAGCTAATACTGTAAGACCTGGCTACCCAGTGGCTTCTAGGGAATGGGTTATATTGGGGAAAAGTCCTTAAGCATAGTGGCTAAGGGAGTTAGGGCTGTGGTCAGGGTCATGGTCTCTATTGATTGCTCGGTGCTAGGGTAGGAGATAGTTGGTCAGTGCATCTGGTCCTGATGTCGGGCATGCATCATTCTGTCTGGTTTTGCAAGGGTGTGATTGGTGGGTTCTTCTGCTTTTCTGGGTCTGGAGCAGAAACACAACTGAGGCCTGGATGTGATTTTGAACTTGACGAACCCTCTGTTTCTGGGATCAATAGACTTGATGCTTTGTTCCTAAGATTATTTGATGCTGATCAGAACTTAATTGTTTCCAGGGTTTAATGACTAGGAGAATGAATGCACAAGTAAGAGGGAGATGAGTAGTCAGGGTGCTTCTGGGTCGGACAAGGCTCTTTTAATCAAAGAGAAAAAGGGAGGAAAGTTCAGATTAAAGAAACAAGGCGCTGTGCGGTTACATTTTCAGTCAGGAAACAACATGTGAGAACCACCAGACACCCAACAGACTCTGTGGTATTCAGTTTAGACTCAAGACAATGCATTCTCAAGGGGAATCACATCCCTTCCTAGGGGGGCAAAAATTGGCTTGTAGGAGATGGAAAAAATCTCAGATATTAGAATGGTATGTAGCCCTCTAAAGGGCCAACGTATATAAACTGAAAAATAGTATGTATGTGTTATTGAAGTGTTGTGGGTAAGGAGCTTTAGGAAACAAAAGTCTGTAAGGAATCCCCCCAAAAATGATAAAAAAAGATGGAGCCCTGGCTGGTGTGGCTCAGTGGACTGAGTGCCAAACTGTGAACCAAAGGGTTGCTGGTTTGATTCCCAGTCAGGGCACAAGTCAGAGTACAGGCCAAGTCCCCAGTAGGGGGCACACAAGAGACAACCACACATCAATGTTTCTCTCCCTCTCTTTCTCCCTCCTTTCCCCTTCTCTAAAAATAAATAAAATCTTAAAAAAAATCTTGGATTAAAAAATAAAAAAGATGGAGAAAAGCTTCTCGAGACCACATTCCTAAACTTCTAGGTGGCCTTAAGAATACCATATAGAGCTCTGACTGGTGTGGCTCATTTGGTTGGGCATCATCCTGCAAAGCGAAAGGTCACCAGTTCGATTCTTGGTCAGGGCACATGCCTGGGTTGCAAGCCTGGTCCTCAGTTGGGGCTCATGAGAGAAGTAACCAGTTGATGTTTCTCTTCTTCTCTTTCTCCCTGCCTTCTCCTCACTCTAAAAATAAATAAATAAATAAAGTCTTTTAAAAAAGAATACCATGTACTAATTAGGAGTTTAGCATATTGGTTCAATTGTTTGTTCGTTTGGGGGAAGGGGTGGAGAAAAGAGACACCAGCATAAGGAAGGTGATTTTCCAGTCGACATTGCTGTTCAGAAAGAAAGAAGGGTCTCAGGACAGAGTCCATGAATTATGTTCATCTTTTCATGACTCACATGGTTTAAACAAATGTGTAGTGAATAAAAAATGAATGAATAAGTGATGAATGAGGGACCCTGCATTTCCTCAGTAGGGTTTGTCAGAATTGACAGTGGTCCAAATAGTTAAAATTAAATTAATATAAAAAAGTTGGTGTAGAGTGCTGGTGGGCCATTTCCCATAGGCATCTATAGTTTTTCATTAATGTCTCTAACTTTTAAAAAATAATATAAACATGTTCAGAATAATTAGATACTTTCCATATCTATTATTGCATACCTCATTCTCTTCCTTATTTACACACATAGTCACGACACTCAGGTACACTAATGGGCAGGGTTGTAAAGCAGTTGATTGTAATCTCAGTTGTGTAAGTGGTGTTATTTCCATGTAGGAGCTCAATGTTCTTTCCCCAGTTTTGTGATTGAAATTGAGGCATTGTGTAATCCCTGTGTCTGAGTTTCTTGGAAATTTAGTGCAAATAATAATCAAGTGACAATGAGCAAATAATTGTAAACAGAAATCCAGCTTATGCTGATCAGAAGCCAAGAAATACAATCTGAAGGAGCAATGTAGCACATGTTATATGTTTTTAAAAAGTTAATTAATTGTTCATCCAATTGTTCGTGTTGAACGTTTCTGCTGAGGGCTGAACGTGTGAAGGAAGTCTCATGGATAAGGTCAGGATGATCTCGGCAGGTCTATAATGCAATGGAAACTGAATCGATGTTTAACGTGCTGAGGGTAAAAAAAGAATTGTCACACTGGGGCTCAGTCAGTGCCTTGAGGGCTCTCTGGGACCCACAGACAGTGTTAATAAGGGCGACCATTTATTGATTACTTTGCACTTTGCTATAAAATCCTTGGGGACACTCAACAAGGGGACAATTCAAAATATTAATATCTGTGTTAAGAAAATATAAGACTCTATTCTGGGAAAAATATCTTTCAAGTTCTTTGTTTTCTTAAAAAAGAAAGTAAGAGCACCTAATCCAATTGTAAGCAAATGCTTTTCAAAAGTCATTTTTATCATTTTTAATTGTGTGATTATAATTATATCTCAATTCAAAATAAATTTTTAACTCTTGGAATCTTACTCTCACCAGAAAATAAGAATAACTTAACTTCAAAATATATATTTTGTTACAGGGTAACATGAAAAGTGGTCAATAAAATCTCCACATAAACCCCTTTTAAGTTCTTTGCTGACTTCTGCACGGCACATGCGCGGGCCAAGATTTCAAACAGCGCGGGAGAGATGCTGGTGGGCAGAACAGACCCACGGAGCAGCTGTGTGCTGAAATTAACAAAGATTTCAAAATAACTATGAAAGACATGTTTAAAAATCTACAGAGAAAGATGATGTGTGTGGAAAGAGTAAGGAGTATCAGGGAGATAGGATAACTGTAATAACTAACAAATTTTTCCCAAGTTTTCCCCCTTTATTCCCTCTCTGCCCTGTATTCCCCAACCCTCCAGCTTCCCCCCTACCCTTAGTTCATGTCCATGGGTTGTACATGTAAGTTCTTTGATTTCTCTGTTTCCTATACCATTCTTAACCTCTGTTGTCTATTTTATTCCTACCCATTATGCTTCTTATTCCCTGTACCTTTCCCCCTATTCCTCCCTTCCCCACTGAAAACCCTCCATGTGATCTCCATTTCTGTGATTCTGTTCCTGTTCTAGTTGTTTGCTTAGTTTGTTTTTGTTTTAGGTTTAGTTGTTGATTAGTTGTTTGCTGTCATTTCACTGTTCATAGTTTTCGATCTTCTTCAATTTCTTAGATAAGTCCCTTTAACATTTCATATAATAAGGGCTTGGTGATGATGAACTCCTTTAACTTGACCTTATCTGAGAAGCACTTTATCTGCCCTTCCATTCTAAATGACAGCTTTGCTGGACAGAGTAATCTTGGATGTAGGTCCTTGCCTTTCATGACTTGGAATACTTCTTTCCAGCCCCTTCTTGCCTGTAAGGTTTTTTTTTGAGAAATCAGCTGATAGCCTTATGGGAACTCCTTTGTAGGTAACTGTCTCCTTTTCTCTTGCTACTTCTAGGATTCTCTCTTTATCTTTAATCTTGGGTAGCTTAATGATGATGTGCCTTGGTGTGTTCCTCTTTGGGTCCAACTTGTTTGGGACTTTCTGAGCTTCCTGGACTTCCTGGAAGTCTATTTCATTAACCAGATTGGGGAAGTTTTCCTTCATTACTTGTTCAAATAAGTTTTCAATTTCTTGCTGTTGTTCTTCTCCTTCTGGCACCCCTATAATTTGGATATTGGAACATTTCAAGTTGTCCCAGAGGTTCCTAAGCCTCTCTTCATTTTTTTAAAATTCTTGTTTCTTCATTCTGTTTCAGTTGGATGTTTATTTCTTCCTTTTGTTCCAAATTGTCGATTTGAGTCTGGTTTCCTTCCTGTCACTGTTGGTTCCCTGAATATTTTGCTGTATTTCACTTTGGGCAGCCTTCGTCTGTTCTGTGAGCATTTTGATTACCAGGGCTTTGAACTCTGCATCAGATAGGTTGGCTATCTCCTCATCACTTAGCTCTCTTTCTGGAGTTTTGCTCTGTTCTTTCACTTGGGCCCTATTTTTTTTTTTGTCTCAGCACAGCTGGTAAGTTGTAAGGGGGCAGGGCCTTAGGTGTTCACCTGCGCAGGGCACCCCTCCTTGCTGCACTGTGGTGCTGCCTGTTGGGGGAGGGGCCAGAGAGGGAACAATGAAGCTGGCTCGCTGGGCTGTAGCCCTGCTTTCCAACAAACTCTCACGTGAGACTGGGAGTTTCTCCCACCGTGGCAACCCCTGCCATAGTCCACAGTCAGCTCTGAGTCTGTTTCCCGGTTAACTAGCCCTGCCCATGAGGTCTGCCGCCTCACTGCTGCTCCCTTCGGCCACCCCTGCCTGCACAGTCCACTGCCTTGCCCCGGGTTCTCTAAGCCAGCCCCTGCCTCACCGCATGGTCTGGTCAGCTGCCTTGCCATGGGTCCTTTCAGCCTAAACAATTTTATATAGATCAGAAAAGTATAGTCTCATAGATAAAAATTGATTGGATGGTATTAATAAAAGATTTTATATTAAAGAAGAAAAGATTTTACATAAAGAAGAAAAGGTAAGTGAACTTAAAAATGAAAACCAAAAAGATTTTTCGAGGTGTTAAAACATCATAATATACAGAAAACGAAAAATATATATGATACAGACATCCACTGAACATTTTACTAACAAATAGCAGAATATTGATTCTTTTCAAGTGCGCATGGAAAATCCTACAGGACAGACCCTGTGCTAGACCATAACACAAGCCACTTAAATTAAAGGTGTTAGGAGGCAGCTGGGAATGAGCAGCCAGAGGGGAAATAAAGCAGGGGTCCTGCCAGTGCAATCTAATAAATAACTTAAAACAGGAAGCTAGAAACAAAAGGGGGACATGTCTCGCCCGCTGATTCAGCAGTCCTGAACTCGGTCTGATAAGACTGCCAGGTGTTCCAAGTGTGACAAGCAGAATTACCATAGCTAAGGAGGAGGGGAGCCCTTGAAATTCTGTATGTATCATCTCCACTAGCTGCGGGAAAAGGCCTTTGAGACTGTGATTTAATCCCAAGGTCTGGAGAGAGGAGGAGCAGGGAGCACCTGAAAACTCGGTGAAGTTTGTAACTCCTGAACCCCTAGTCAGTGCACTCAGATTAGCTGGGTGCCCGCTTGCAGCTTTGTGCTCAGGTGTGTCTCATAAATACACTTGTTATCTCACTTTCAGCATACGTGTTCGTCTCTTGCCTGATTTTGTTTCTTGCAAGCAAGGCAAGAACCGAGGAGGGGGACCCCCTAACCTGGGTCTTCTCATTAACATCTTTCGGTGCTGTGATTCGGATTTTACCCTTGTTGCCAGCTGTCAGAAATGCAGTAAGTGTGAATCAGCAATATTCACTGCCTGGTTCACCTTTGGGGTTAGCAGGGAAGTGCAATAGTGGGAGAAGGGGTTATTCAAACATGCTAGGCCTGTGTTTGGAAGGAGAGACAAGGATACAATCTAAAATGAGTGCTCAGGTTCACCTGGGCTCCAAAGATGGAAGAAGCATATCATCCCCCTGGTCTGAGTTCTAGGGTGTCCCTACATGAGTGGCGGCCTCAAGGAGGTGTCTGGGGTTAATTGATAAGATGTGCAAGGGCCTTGTAGGGACTTCCCATCACTGTAATATCATTTGGGCTCATGCAGGGACATGCAAAATAAGGTTGGTCCCCCAGCAATCTGAGCCCCCCTGGATAGTCTTAGACAACCAGAGGAGAAACCAGGGTACATAAGAGCACTGGGGATAACCAAAGGTGGGACAGCCTCGGGAGCACGGCTCACAAGCAGCACACTTTGACCTAAGTTGCTAGTCTTTTCTGTCTCTAAAACGTGGCCAGAGGAAGGATAAGTTTGGGTCTGTTGTAAGTTTGCTCCACCTCTCTGCCCTAGAAGGCTCCTGGCAACTTTATCTACGTGCATCTCTCGGCTGAGGGGCAGGGTTGTGTTTGCCAGGTGAGTGTCTTTCTCTCCCTCTCTTGAGAAATAGCTGTGACCCTTCTCAGGCATGAACTCTTTTTTTTTATTATTATTATTATTCTTTATTTTATTGATTATGCAACTACAGTTGGCC